>VYZW01058087.1:10014-30644 GCA_013401315.1 Balaeniceps rex | reverse complement strand
CCCCGGGCGGAGCGGGGCGCGGGGAGGCTGGAGCCCGGAGCGGCGCCGACCTGCTCCGCCGGTGCCCCGGGGGTGCGGGTGCCTGTCCAGGCTCTCGGGTTTGTTCTCTGTGGTTACCCGGCCTCGGGTAACGCAGAGGCTGCTGTTCAAGATGGAACCTGCCCGGGAGTACAGGTGGGAGGTGGTGCAAGGAAGATGGGAAAAATAAATCAATGTTGGTGGCACATGGGTGAAAGCTAGGAACTTCTTTTGGGAAATTCAGAAAGCAAAGTAAGTGCTCCTTTGTACATCTTCAGGATCCTTGCCTCTTCGTGACCGTATCCGAGCAGTGCTTGACCCCACCCTATCTAGTAGTGCTGGATGGAGTGTGTCTTGTATAAGGTATTATTATTATTAAATAAATGTCCCTTCGCCGAATACTTAGTTTTAATTCAAGGGAAGACAAGCCCATAATCCATATAGAGATAATGGAGAAGGAAGCTGGAAAGAAATCGTATCCTTCATAAAGTTAGCTGGTAAACTTACTTAAAAGTCCTGTGGGCCCATTTTGCTCACACTTGCATTCTGTGTGATTTGATAAAAATTACAGTGTGTAAAGGAGTATAAATCACAAATACCCACGTTCCGTCTTCTATCTAGTAGACAAAATGACCTATGTTATCCTGAAGAATGAAATACAAATCTGCGAGCTCCTTTTCAGAGGCCTTTATCTTAATTCTCGACAGGCTTACTCTTGCATTGGTCTTGTTTTAGTTCTACTAAGAAGGCAGTGCCTGAAGCTTGTTAGGTTCCCATCGTATTGTCAGTACTGGTAGAATGAGTGTGTCAGAATATGCAGAGGCAGAAAGCCAATTACTGAGAAGTCAGTAGAAACACAAGAGTGGTCACAGTATTCAAGCTAGTCTGTAATATTTGGCTGAAATGCTTCAGAGATTATTAGCATGAAAGTTCTGTATTGTATGTATGGTAAGTGCTTCCTCAGGCAATCCAAATCTGGGGACAGAGCAGAGCCAGATGCTATCTGCCTTGACACAGCGTTCTGAATCCAGGCTTTCATGAGAAGCAAGGGTCTCTTATAGAGACAAAACCAGACTAGAGAAACTGCATTTTATGGTGATGTGCGCTTCTGAGTATGAGATGTCGTGGCCATTTTTAAAATCTGTTCATGAGTTTTAGCATAAAGAATTTGAGTGCTATCCTGGGTAGCTGCTGGGTAGTACTCTTGGAATGAAACCTTTTATATCACACAGGCATGTTATAGTCACTTTGAGTATCATTTCTATGTCTGTAAGAATAGTGGTGTGTGGCTGTAAAAGAATAAGACATTAAACATGCTAAACTGTAACTATCTTTTGTAGGGACAGAGGTGTGTTTAGCTCACTTTGTGTAAGTTCTGTCTCATGAAACATGGGAGTTTTGGTGGGGAAGCTTGAAGTGAAGCCTCCCATGTTAGGCTGCATATTTATATCAGATAAAAACGAGTGACATTGAACTAATACTGAACAATTTCTGTGGCCTGTTCCACAGAAACCACGTGCAGTTTCTAAATAGCTTGACTCTTTATAGGTGGAACGAACAGTGTCTGCTGTCCGGATACTCGGTGAAGGTGGAAAGTTTATGGGAATGGAGGTCATACGGAGGTCTCCAACTGAGAAACAAGTGTGTCTAATGCCTGTATGCTGCCCATTATCTGTAACAGCGGGAATTTTAGTAGTTTGTTCTCAGGGGTGCAATACTTCTGCATTCCCAACTGCATTTTGGTCTGTGTCTTTACTGCAAAAGTGGGTTTATGTGCAGCCATCTCTTAGTCAGACAGTATTTATTTTAGCCCTTCTTCTCAAGTGGATGCTAACTTCAAAGCTTAGTTACAGTTTGAGTGTGAACACTGTTAAGTAGTTGCCAAAAATGCACAAACCCCATTTCGTCATTGAAACTTAATTAAAAGTCACACTTGGGCTCTCATCTGGTAGGGACCACCATTCCAAAAAACCATGCCAACCCAAGCACGCCCCTGCCCCTCCAACTTTACAAAATTAGAAATGGTTTGTAACAGACGTGCAAGATCAGTCAATCCTTGGAAAAACAAGCAAATGAGAGAAGGTGAAATACATGAATTCTATTCAAGGGCTGTTTTAGTCTGTGGCTTGGAGCAATGCTTGGTAAAACAAACTAAATGATGTGTAATTTTTCTCTTGCCTCACTTAAGTGGTTCTTAAGCAAAATGGTTCCCTCTTCCTCACACCGGATAATTCAGTGTTAAACATTATGAAAATGCTCTGTAAAGATGAGGGTGGAGAATATCTAGGAAGTGTGACAAATAAAGGTACAGCTGAAACAGCCTTTAAACAAGCACGGTATTTGCTTTTGATCACCTTTTTTCTTAGTCTCAGGATACTATGGATTACATATTAGCTTTGAATGGCAATCTTTTCATTTATTACTGTTAGCTACTAATGCCATGATGCTAAGCAGGAATTACTTAACTCCCAACTGTATGGGTAGATGACTGCTCAAGAACTGCTTTGACTTTAGTTGTAAATGGTACTGAATATAAGGCTAGGGACTAGTAACAGGATTTATTTTGTGAATATCTTTGGGTGAGAAAAGTTGGAAAGTTTGTCAGTTGGAGAGGAGAAAAACTTTATTAATTTATAGTGACTGAAAGTGGACTGCTAATGGCATGTGGGTGTGAAAGACAGCTAAACACAATCTTAATGTGCATCAGGGGAGCATTAACATTGGAAGTACTAAGGGCAGCCTGCCTGGATTTCTGTGTACAGTTCTGGTTCATTATCAAGCACAGTGAATCAGGTAGCGGAAAAGGCTAATGGAGCTCTAAGAGAGCTGGGCTTGTTGACCCATATAAGATTGTTTTGTTTTTAATCTGTCAATATGATGAAAATAAGGGAGTTCTGGTTCTCTGAGGGGGTGATGGCACAACGGCAGTGCGTTTCGACTGCAAACTGGAAGAAGGATTGTAACTTGGAGGGGCCTGAGACTCAGGGACAGCATAGCTATAGGAGTAATGTCGTTAAAGTAGTCCTGTGATGGAGAATGTGAGTGTATTTAGCATCTGGACTATGCTTGCTATATATACATATTAGCTATAATATATTATAAATACGTTACTATTATAATATATTATTACTAGTGACTCACTGTATATATAGTGAGTGTAGTCATATATGTGCAACTTTATGTGTATATATATGATATGTATACATATTCCATGTAAGATGTCCAGCAGGTCTGTTCCAGTCTTTTTGGTTGTAATTCACAATGATGTAAGCAAATATCTTGAATTAGAACACAAGCCCCAAGAATAACTAAATTTGTGTATAAGTTTACTTGCAAGTAATTCTGATACTATTTTCAGTAGAGGTATGGAGCTGAATGCATGCAGGCTTTTTGTTATTGTTTAAGGCAAAAAAGGATGAAATTGTACTAATCAATATTCAAGATCTTCTCATAGGCTGAAAAGCTGTGTGGTTGAAAGCTGTGGACAGGCACTTTATGTCAAGACTGCACTGACCGTTAGCAGCCATAAAGTCCTAAAAATTGCAGTATCTTAGTGAAATTTTCACTTGTGACAGGTTTTGCTGATGCTGCATCTCTCTGCTGTGAGCTGTTATATCAATACATAACAAAGTTGCCTTTGGTCAGCAGGGCTGCTGACATTGCTGTACTGCTGCAGTGCATCCTCAGTGGCATTTAGCCAGTACTTCTGTGTTGACTGAGGGCTTGTGCTCGTAGACACTTTGCTCCAGCAACAAAAGAGCTGAATTATGCTGGTCTGCCGTGGAAAATGACAATTTCTGCTTGCAGAGGTGGTGCAGTGTAATTCAAGCTTCAGGTGGACTGAATTAATAACAATGTGTATGTACATCTTCAGGATTTAAATGCTTTAATAATGCTGGTCTTTAGTGCTTCTGTCAATTAAAAGGATTTATTATTAATTTTCCTTGTTTTTTTTTTTTTTTTAAAAGACTGTGTCCTTACTGTCTTATTGCGCTTAGTATTTTTTTTCTTGAGTATGTATCTGTTTTTGTCTGTGCAAGCTATTCTTGGATAACCTGCTTAGCATGCTTGATTACTTTCTTAATTAGTGATAGTAGAGGAGCTGTCTACGTTCGAGATAGATGTCCTGTGGCAAAGGCCAGGATCAAATGATGTTGGGAAGGAGGAGGGAGGAGTAGTTTAAGAGTTTCCCTGTAGCGGTAAGGGAAATATTTTTAAAAAGAAGATCCATCATACTAATATCATGGGTGAAAGAAGTGAGAAGATAAGTTTACATTGCGTAAGGGGGAAGAATGTGGAATTGCTGTAGGTGGAGTCAAACTGCAGAAGGCAAGCTTTTTCCCAGTGCTAAATTTGAGTTTTGCTGTGGGTTATCTGTGGTGGGGACACAGCTGACAGGTTTACAGGTCAGGTATACAAAAGATTGGAAACTCTTATCATATAATTGTCACTATCTGACTCCTATTCCTGCAGGTGGAAAAGAAGAGGTCAACATCTTTGTTTTTGGTGGTGTGTTTTTTTTTTTTTTGTTTTCCTCAAAGGAACAGGAAAGAATTGTGCACTCAGTCCTGCAGAGCTCTGCTAAGGCAAGAAGGATGAAACGGAGCATTGAGCTGATACACACTGCGAAGTTGCACTAGTGTAGCTGTTTCTGTCAATGTAGAAGAAGAGCAAACCCTGCAAGACACTAGTGAAGTCACAGGTCGTACAGCAAAAATGTGCCTCTACGAGGACAGTTTAGTGCAGGTGGCTCTAAAAAGGTGATGTCAGGAAAGACATGCTACAGTACAGTCCTTTGCCGGTAGCTGTGTGAGTTTACAGGTTCAACTTCACTGCAGCGTTAACTGGTGTGACACACGTTCATAGTGTAAAGCTAGCCTTCCCACATGGGAAGTGGCAAACCTCTTATCCCAGTCCCCTATACCCTTGAGAAACTTGTTTTTCAAGAGGTCATATGCTTTTAAGATAATGTTTTTTTTTGTGGTCACCTGTAAGTGTATAAGTATCTTAAGTAACCCTGTGGTAGATGTGTTATTTTTCTTATGCTGGTGTTATTAAGAATTAACAAAATTCCTTGCTGTGCTAGTGGGAGCCTTCCACGAGTAAGGGACAGTAGCATAAGCCTTTTGTCAGCAGTGATGCCTTGTGTGCAGTCTCCAGCTTTGAGAAACAGGCCAGGCTATCAGCTTCAATTACAGCTCATAAAACTATTATGCTCTTACTGGAAGATGCTTGTACCTGATACAACTCCTTGGTTTCATAGCTTTTTGTTTTTACCTATGCTGAGCCTGACTGATGAATTGGTTTCTAATGTAAGAGGTACCATGTCTTTGGTGGGGTTGCTAGAGTGTAACATTTACAGGGTAGAGGAGATGACAGGTTTAGCAGCATTTTGGCTTATGCTTTCTTATTTTTAAATGTCTCAATAGATGTGAATGGAAATTTGCGGAGGCACAAATTGCTCTCTCTTCAGGCTGTGTGTTTGGAAAGAGAAGGGTATTCTGTAAGCTGTTACTCTGTGTGAAACACGGACCTGCCAAGCCATGCCAAGAGCATTAAAATATAAGTGATGGCTCAATTAACCAAAATTGCTTTAAGTTCCTCTGGTCCAAGTCTGTTGTAATCATCCCTTTCTAAAAGGATGGAATTTATACCAGGTAGTTCTTATTAAATAATATTAGGGTATAAATCAACCCTGATGAACACAGCATGTGCTAGCCCAGCGAGCTCTGTTGCAGCCAAAGTATTAGACACGTCTCAGAAAACAGATCAAAAACTTAATCTTGCATCCTCTAAAACTAGCAAGGTTAAAATAGTGTAACTGGAAAAAAATAACACAATGCAGGCAAAAAGACAGACCTTGATCTCAGGAAGCAAGAGAAAGGCTTTTCTCCTTACTAAAGTGAGTGAAAACTAATGAACTGCACAACACATGAGTTAAGGACAAAGGAAAAGCATTCTCCTTGACAAGTTGTTGTGTTCTTGAGCAGGGGCTGTGGGTCCTGACAGCTCTGCTTAATGATGCCTGAAGGCTGGGCAGAAAAGTGTTGGGGGGAGGGCTCACAGTTGGAAAGACCAGCAGCTATACTCTTGCTTTTCAAAATCAGCTGATGTAGACACACATAAATGGGCAAAGTAGACATGTCTCTGTGCGTGTCTGACATAAAGCCTTCAATGAAACTGTCCGTGAGGTATTCCATTGTGAAAAGGAGTTATAGTCCTTAACAGTGTTTGCTCTAAATATTGGGGCAGGGAGAAATCATCTTACGCCCTCTCAGTCTGGCGTATAGGTCGTTTTGAGAACTGTAGTTGTAAGTTGGGTGGGCTGAAACGTGTTTGAAGAGCATAACCACTTACCATCTAAAACTTGAGGTGGGAGTGAGCTGGAGAAGCACTTTTTTCTTGCAGTTCCCTTCATGCAATGAGAGGTGGGATTGCTGGGGTGCTGACTGGGGTGTGCATGCTGCGTGCATGCTCTGCCCTGGTTCTCAGCTGCATGGGCTGGAGCTGAGCGAAGAATCTGCGGCGCTGGCATCCTGAAAGCCTCAGCTGGCAGACAGCTGCTTGAAGCTCATTGCTGTCCCGATCTTACAGACTGACTGGCACAAGAAACTTTATGGTGCTCTTTAGACTTAAAATGTGACCCTGTCAGCTACAGAAGGGTAGAAAGTGAGGGAGATGGAGAGAATACTGATAAAGATGCAGGAGCATAGAGTGAACCGTTTTAAGTATCTGAAGAATGTAGCATGGATAACGTGAGGCCTGCTTTCTTTGTGTTGCTCCGTTCCAAACCAACAGGATTTGGGACAGATGTTCCAGGAGTTCTTCTGCAACAGGGACGTTAAAGGGAGCAGCACTATATCATTAAATTACCTATGAGCTGGAATCTTAAAATTTAGCATTTTTATTTGAGGACATGGTTTTCTTTTGGTTTCTGTTTTCTTGTCCTGAGAGCAGCAAAGACCTTTCAAACAGATGTGCACAGGGAGATGAGATGTACTGGTAGTGTTGGGCACAGAGGCGCAGCTGTGGCATATCTTCTGATAATACTGACACAATTTCTGTATCAATTTCACTCTTGTGCTGCCTACCTTGGTCATGAATAAGACTCTTTAAGCTGGCATGTATTTTTAAGAATAAGCCATAAGGTAACCCTACCATCGGGCATGGATCCATCTTCATCCAGATGTGAAGTTGTATGTGCTGCATTGTCTACTCTTAAAAATACCATTCACTTGTGTAGAGAGTCCTAATTCATCCCTTTTTTTGTTACAATCTGGTAGAGAAATGTCTTGTACTGTGGCAGGAAATAATAAATAGTCTGTGTTGTATCTTCTTCAGAAATACCAGCTAACCCCCTAAGTCTGCACCTAGATCCAGTCTGTAACTGTACAAGACAAATGTAAATCTTTGTAGTATGACTGGTATTTTTAGTTAATTAAACATTTATTATAATTAAGCTTCTGAGAAGTCTCTTTACTCTTGACTGCCCTTTAGTAAATATTCTGCAATTGTATAGGCTCTTTCATCCAAAAATCTCAATGTAATTTATAGTGATATTATTTCTTTAACTGTAAAATAGGAATGAAGAGGAGCACAAAATCACTGTTGCGGTGCTAGCGAAGATGAGTGCCATTTTCTGTGTAGTATATGTGCTGCTAATATTAATTTGTAAATAACAAAGAAAAACTTATGCAGAAGCAGGACAGGTAGGTTGGCTTCTCATAAACGTTTTTTCTTAAAGGATAACAAGCATGGTTGAAGAAGAATGGTTTACTGATCTAATTTGTTGCTGTCTGGATTCTCCGCAAAATAAACCAGAACATTTCCTAAATTAGTATATTGGGTTGCCTAGCACGTTACAGCAGTAAATTGTTCACCAGTCAGCATGGGCCATTTTTTTTCTCCTCTGTTAAACTCTACCCAAAACCCTTTCCGCATGTGCCAGGGCAACTGTCAGTTTTGTAAGGACCACAGTCTGGTAAGTTTTCATAGGAGATACCTCATTCATTTCAGAAGAACTGCTGTTTAAAATCAGCTGTTGTTTAAATGTTTCAGAACCAGCCTGGGGCTGGATGAATCATTCTAGCCATAACTGTAAAAATGACATGTTTTGGGGACATATTCTGTTGGAAGAACAAGGCTGAGATTAGGCTATCAGGCAAATGGCTATTTAAAAACAAGTAAGCAAAAATCCGTATTATTGAATGAGCAGATGGTGGTCTGTACTGTGAAATGTTAGCTAGAAAATTAATACCTCATAGTGGTATTTAGCAAGGGTAGGTACAGTAAGAGGCACAGGAATATTCGAAGAAATAAGTGTACAAAGTGGTCTGGAAAACACTGAATAATTCATTTATTAGCATTGGATGTTGCTGATTGAGATATGTAAGCAAGTTGCTGCTTTGAAATAATGGCAGAAGCAAATATGAACGTAGGAAAAAAAAAAGTCTCACTTCCATTTTTAAGGGAAATTATTCAGTATATTAAAAATAAGTGAACTGAACCATAGGTTAATAAAGTTCCCTTCACAACTTTAGCATCAAATGTACTGTATTCTTCGTAAGAATAGTGCACTTCCCTTGGGTTTAAGTTATCAAGAGTATCACATGTTCTAAGACTATTTTGAGAATTCCCTAACTATTGCTTTGAAAAAGAGAATTGCAGTTATGTTGTTTTAGTTTAAAGAACAGGCCAGATGTATTGTTCTGTGAAGTACCTGAGATTAGATTTTGTATCAAAGTGATAGTAAAAGGTAAGAAGTACTGGTCCTTGCATTGTGATTTTTGGAGCATTTGCTAGTATGGGCTGACCATTTTTGGCTCTGTTGGAACATTGGCTGTTTTTCTAGTTTCCTCTTACAGAACTGCATCTAAAAATATGTCATTTCCTAATATTGATTTCCTTTAAACAGTTGTACTAATGTGTGTGAGGATGTTTTGACTGTGTTTGGAAGCGAGAAGGTCTGCAGGATCAAGAACAGAAGCGAGAGGGGTTCATGGGATGGTCCCTGTCTAGATGCCGTCTACAGCATAAAAATGTACTCGGGTCCCTCCAGGGTAACGCGTATGGATCCTGCACTGGATTTCACTGTCAGCTGTCGAGCTTCTAGGTTACTTTTCAGCTGTATTCTTCTTTGCGTTTGTTTTCAAGGAGTTTGGAGATCTTCGAGAAACAAGGAACAGCAAATGGGAACTATCAGCATTGCTGTTAATAGAGTTTGCCGATAGTGTCCGTAGGAATGGCAGACTTCCTTACAGAGACTGAGCGTCATTTCCTTTTTAGTGAAGATGACAAAGGCAGTTTTTCAAATGGAGCTACATGTGCTTAGCTTCTGCCTGCTTCAGCTGGCATTGATACCCTCCTCAAAAGTAGGTCTGTAAAATACGTCTTTAAAAACCAAAGCAAACCAAGATTGGAAATACGCTGGGAACGACTCACCCCTGTAATGCCCAAGGTTGTTTGCTCAGCAGCACATGTGCGGGTCAAAGGTCTGAGGGAAATGCATGTTTATCCTGGAAGCGCTCAAAAGTGGCAACCAGCTGTTGGTGATAGCAAGCACATTATCACTGTTTGTAGTTGAATTTTCTGCATCCCTCTTTTCTCATAGCACTTTTCACATTACTCTTGTATGTGAATTGTAAAGATTGGTTAGCCTTGCACTTTGTCACCAGTGCTGCTGAAGCTGCATAGTGGTTAGATCTGCTGGCTCTTAGGCCTTAGCTGTGTCTAGCAGTGCGTGTGAAAAGAGATCATGGCTCATATTTAATTATCCACGTTTGTTTAGTGTGAAACAAACCTTAAGTGAAAATCATGTAATTTTCTTGGCCGAAGATGCTAAAATAGACTTGGTATTTTTTTCTTCTATAGCCAACTCTTGTAGCCGCTACTAAAAATATGACATAATTGTGCAAGTTGCTGTAAACTTTTCATCCATTTGACTCTCTGCTAGAGAAATGTTTGATAATTATGTAGTATGGCCCCAGAATATTGCTTGAAGAGGTAGGTTTCTTCTCTCTTCTAAGCCAAGCTATATTCCTGCATATAGTGGAAGAATACTTCGTTGTTGCCGGGTCAGATCTAGTCGTAGTAATAGCTGCAATATGGTTTGCACAACTTTCAGCCTACAGGAACACAGGGTGTTAAAAATACTTGAAAACAAATAATTAATTCCAGGTTCTGCTCAAGTGAGAATGTAGGGACTGGTGAAAGATGGAAAAAAGTATGTGTGAGGAGAGGCATGTAAAAATTAGGCATGTGTGCGTGTGGAGGGGGAGCAGTATATAGCGGAAGAGAATGCAGTGGGTTTCTTGGCGTAGTCTCAAATACAAGTTATTTTGCAAACAGAAAAATCTTGTTCTTAGGTTATGCAAGCTGGTTGAAATTCTCAGAGTTTGTACATTCCTACTCATAGTAAAATATAATTGCTGCTTCTTCCACAAATATGTATATGGAGAAGTTTCTTGTGAATACATGATTTATTTCTGCTGATCTATTTGATCACTGTTTCAGTATCTGCATGGAACATAAAAAAGGGCTCCTTAAGTGTCCCAACTGCATGGACATTTGTACGACTTGGTTCTCCTACGAAAATACCTTACCGGAGTGACGTTCTTCCAAGTTCTTCCAACACAATGCCTGTGTTTTCAGTTAATTTGAAGGAGTGGGGGGACTATGTGTCAATACACGTACCCAGTGACACATCTGCTTTTGTGATTAAGTTCATGGCTTGAAGAAAAGCCTTACTCAAACTGTGGATCCTGTTACATGCATTTAACCCAGGGCTACGATGATTTTAAGACTGAAAGCATAAACTGAAATCTGTGCTTTAGCGTTGCTGTTGAATTGTGTGTTTGCTGGCTGTTTGTGTACTCATTCTCTGAAACATTTATTAGGGATTATGTATTGGGAAGGTACATGCCTTTTCTACACACGCAGAGCTCTTTAGCCTGCTCCTGCAGGGTGCCTCTTTATGGTGCCGTGGGCTTATGTGGGCAGCTGGGAGGGCACAGCTTAGATGAGGGTGCCAATGTTGGTCTGGTGTGGGTGAGCTTCCCACTGGGGCTCTGGTTGGTGTGTTTTAGCTGAATGTGATGAACTACTTTTGTTCAGACGGTGAATCTGCCAAAGTTGCATATTAGTGTTTCTGTGTTTGTGTATCTAGTGCAAGAGGTTTCTACCTGTCTTGGTTTTCTCCCTACAATTCAGAGGGGGAAGGTGGTAAGTCTGGAAGAGAAGGAGCAGCGGGGGTCTCATAAATTGTGTGTGCGGGTGAAGGAACCACAGCTTGGGTTAGCTTGGGGAGCAGTGGCTCTTCAAGTAGCTGTAGCATGTTATATTGCCCATTGATTTTTCATGTGAAGTATCTGTCCCTCTTACTGTACTTTTGTCATGCCTTTTAATGGTTTAATTATGGTCATAAATGAAACTGATGTACTTCATTCAGTGAAGGAAATAGAGGAATGACGTTTCAACACAAATATTTGTTCTGCACTGTATTAAAACTCCTGCAGGTTTTCTTAAAATGGCTTTTGGCATTGATGAACAGTATGTGCCTGTTATGGTTGTTACCTCTCTAACAAGTAGTGCCTTCAAATGCTAACTGGGAGCACTGCGCTTTCAGATTGCTTTTTGGAGAAAAAAAAAAAAAGAAGTCTGAGCGACTGTTCCCATATTTTGATTACTTCCATGTTCGTTTTCTAAAACATGTACCTAGCAGATGATGTGATACTCCTTTCAGTTTTCATGAAGTTCAAATGGAGATGGCGTGTGTAGGGGGGGTACAAAGACAAGCCCTGCAAATACAGAGAAGTTTAAATCTGAATTCAGAGGTTTTCTATGGCATAAATAGCCAGCAGCCCAGGTGCAGAAGACAGTAATTCCCAATTTCTGTTATGCACTTGCTTACTTGAGCCTGTAGAATGAGCATGTCCAGAAAACACTGATCCCAGCACTAACTCACCATGTTATATGGTAGCGGCAGCAGCCACTTCTTTACCAGCCTGTTTTGCTGCAGGAGCTGGGGCAGCGCTGGGCAAGGAGATGGGCCAGGGCCCTACTGCGTGGGGGCTCTTGTCACGAGAGCAAGATTGCGGTGTGGGGGTGGCAGGGTCGGACAATTTACTCTTTCTGTGCTTGCAGGTAGCTGGGGACTGCTGGGTCACCTCTGCTTTATTGCAGCCGCCCTTGCTCGCTTGTCCTGCTGCTGTCGGGACCTGTGCCTTAGTGCACTGTTGCTGCCTGCAGTGGAGAGTAGATGGGTTGTGCCCAACTCCCTGTGGTGGGACTTGCGTGGTTTCAGTGTGCCTAATGCAGACAAGGCAGCTGTGGGCAGGGGCTGGGCTGGAAGCGCTAGGGCCTCTGCTCCCAAGTTTGTTTCTTGAAATGGTGCACTTGTTGCTTCTTGAGTTAAACCCCATGTTGTTATAAAAGGATTGCCTGTGGTAAAAGGCACTGCCGTGTTAGAAAATCTGAGTGAAAACCCCTTTAACATTATTTCTTCCATAAGTTTATCATACCTTATCACATTATAAAACTGTAATACATGTTTTACAGTATCACTTCATGCTCAGGTCTGTTTCTGGCATGGGTGTTGTTCTTTCTTTTAAATATGAAGGAATGTATAGCTTGTAAGGGAGAAATTGAAACTGTAAGTATTGTACAGGTTTCACTTGCTACTTGACAGTATGAAAAATGTGAGGTATCTCCTGGTTAAAGCCAGAGGGTGGTGTCTGAAATGGAAGCCTGTATTTTGAAACATGACTTTGGAGCAAGCTGTGCCATTTCTTGTAAGAAAAATGCTTTCTACCAATGAAAATGAGATCTGCAAAACCTATTTCATATCCATGCAGGCTGGGCTCTGGACTGTGAGGGGAAAGGGTTTATTTTTCCATATGGCTTTCAGAAAGTCAATAATAAGTGGCCTTTCCAGAACAACAGGTATCTTTGTAGTTCCAGTGTTGCTTTGTAGTAGCTTGCCCTAGTCTGTATGCTGCTTTTGGCTTCTTTTCCCAACCTCTGTCATAATCCGCTTCCTAAAAAAGGCTGAACGAATAAAATGAAGATCGCAATCCTTCAAGTGCCAAGCCTCCAGGCAACAGAGATTAATGGTGTACTTGGCCATGGCTTTGCATTGGTAGTTGGAAAATGGAACTGTGGGGTAGCAGATTAGGAGAATCATCAGTCACTTAAAATAGCTGTTAATAACAGGCTGGCAGTGATGGGTATCTCTGTGAAAAGTGTCACAAACAAGTTCCCTGCTGACATAGTTACTGGCTGTATTTTGCCTGGAGAAGGTTTTTTTTCGAGAAGCCCAGTCCCGTGGTTCAGCTCCAGTTCCCATTAGCAGCCTGAGTGTATGGAGGGATGATCTCTCTGTGCTAATTAGTTCGTGGTGCTCCTGTCCTGTGACTTGTTTCTGTTGCGAGAAGCCAAATCCAGGCACAAAGCAGAGGTGGTGCTACCAGTATTCAAACACAGCGTCTGTCCCATTGACCAACTTCAGTTATGTTGAAATATTGTAGGGGATAAGATTTTTCCCATCCTCCCCTTTCATCAAGTTTCAAAACTGTTGAGACCAAACCAGTGCAGGGGACTGAAAATACAGCTCCAACGGAGGGCTCTAGATGTCCACATTGAGATCAGGGGTCTCTGCCTAGAGGTTGTAAACATTTGATAGACAGCTAGTGACTGTGACTGGTGATTTGGTAGTAAAATTTAATCTAAATATGAGTTAGTGGTAGTTACTCTAATTTCTTCATATTGTTCAATCCAGTGAAACTCTTTGCAAGCAAGTACTGGGAGTGTGAGAGGAAAAGGATGCAGGAGTCTACCTGTCTGGTCAGGGATGGAAGATGTTTCATAGCATTTAGCTTCATCACTTTCCAAATTTTCCCCCCTTGTGTGTATGGGGTCTTTCTGAAAACACAATGAAGTGCAGAGTCTGCAGCGGCAGCATTGTTATCTGAGAACAGCAACCTTAAATTGGACATTTGTGGTCAATGAAGGTTGCAAAATTGGAAATTACTTAACACCACTGACTATTTTATTACTATTTTATTCCGCCTATATGTGGAAGTGGCTAATGGTTTGTTACCCAGGAAACACTTCCAGTGATTTCTACTCCAGTCTGTTAAAGCTCAGAGCTGGCACTATTGATGTGTTGCTGTTACTTTTAAAGAAAGGATGGCAAAGACGTGGTGCCTTGTTTGGGGTAGAAGATACCATGGAAGAGGAAAGAATTTAAGGAATGAAGAAAGCTTTGGGAGATAGCAGACTATCTGAGCTCAGTGCAGACTGTGGTATTTTTTTGTATTTGTTTAAATCAAAATGTAATTTACTCAATGGAAGCCTCTTACTTTGATGAACATGATTTGCTTTCAAAAAAATGTTGAAGATATTCTCCCTCCTTTGACTTGATTTCTTTTGAGTAAGTGTTTATTCCAAAATAGAATTGTAATGAATCGCTGATAATTTTTCTTCTCTGAAGTATGTTGTGAAAATTGTATGTTGTCCTTGGACAGTTCCAGGCTATAAGTGAGGAAAAGAATTTCACTGTGGAGTGAGGGAATGCTTCCAGGAGCTTGGAGATTTTCTGGATTTCTTTTGATATGGTTTTCTCATCTTAACTGCAACTTTCCTTTTGGAAGCGACCAGGGCAGTTTCATGAGCAATATTGGAGGGAGTTCAGATAGCTGTGAGCAGGAGCTACTCCCAGTTCCCACTGTTGTTTTCATAGCCGAGAAGGAGCCACAGCCACCTACTAAACATCTCAAGAATTACCAACGAAAGCAGGGAGGGTTTTAAAATCTGCACCCTACTGCTTAATATTCTGTAATAGCTGTTAAAATGGAAATCTATTTCTGGTGTATCTTGCTTTGGATTTTAATAACTCTTTTGGCCTACTTTTAATTAAATTAAGTTACAGGCTTTCACCCTACAGTTCTTGCTAAATACTGTCAATATAATACTATATAATAAATACTTGTCAGCAGCATTTGACAAACTGAGGCCTGGTGCTTGCCTGACTGTGGGCAGTGGGTTCCCACCTCCTTTCATTTCTTGGAAATGCGTGGGTTTATAAAGCATGCTTTCTACATACAGTTATCCAAAGGTCTGGTCCAGACCTAGATCAAGTCAGTAAGATGTCTTGATGCTGCTTCTGGGGCTTGAGTAGTATTCAGCGTTAACTGATGGAGTTTTTCTTGCCTCAGCTGTTTCGTTCAGGTGTAACGTAATATTACAGTGAGGTAGGGTGAGTGTAGCTGTGCCCTAGGGTTATGCGGGGGAGATGTGGTGCTATGCTGGTCCCTTTCTTGGGAGGGGGGCTCGTGCCAGTCCCTGTTGTGCGTCGTGGCTGCAGCTCGCACATGCAGGTACAGCCAGGGTCACCAGCGTCTGTGCAATGCAGGCACCATCCGCCTGAGCCAATGTTGCATCTCGGTGAGGTCAGTTAGTTAAACTGGCATTACGTGCCAATCCTGGAGCTCTAATCCTATAGGATTATCTCAAGTTTGGCCATGAATCCAGGGTTGTAAGGGAGTAAATCTGTCCCTGGAAGCCAGCAGATGCTCTTAATTGGCAGTGGACTTAAGTCATTATCACGTATATCCAAGAAGTAATTAAGAGAAAGCAATAATTAATCTAATTCTAACCAATAGAGCAACAGGACTGATTTATTTGGTTTGAAATTAGAATTTTAGTTTGAAATTGGAAGGCGCATGTTTTAATTATGGGGTATAACTGGAGCTAAAGAGCATTGTAGTTTTGTGCCAGCATATGAGAGAATTGTGATTTTTTTTTTCCAACACTATCACTTGATAGACACTTCTTTTAATCTACAGAAATGTAATGTAATGAGCTATTAATAGAAGTTAACACCTGTGCAGTCTGATTGGCTCAGGGAAAACCTAATCAGTTTATAGTACATATTTAAGCAAGATGAATGGGGAAAATCAGGATTCGAGTAGTACGAAGCATCTGATTCCGTAAGTTACATGAGGAACAGTAATATTGTTTTTTGTCTGACTTTTAGCTCATACGGTAAACATTAGATACTAAGTCATCATAAATCATAAGAAGCTAAGGCTCCAACAGGAACTGATGCTCAGACATGTTTATGTTCAGTATACTGTATGGCTGAGCTTCTGTTCTCTGCATAGTAATAAGGCAAGCCTGCCATGGGATAGAAAATCAGTAAAATGTCCACATGTTGGAGTCTCTGGGGTTTTCATCTCTGACTCTGCAGTCTTGACATTGGGGCGTTATTTTGGTGTCTAAATACAGATTCTGGAGCCTGACTTTGGGCATTCAGATCTGAATTGAAAGTAGTGACTGTATCCCTTGTACACCTTCAGGGAGAAGTCCCAGTCAATAAAATGACTGTGATCATGGGTGAAGAGAAATGAAGAACTTATTTTCGTCAGTCTTCGTTTGCAGAGGAAGTTCTTGGGCTTTAATCTCAGTGTTTCATCTGCCACTATAAGGAGATAGCGATAGCTGGGAGAGCACCTCCTCACCCCCCCTTACCTCTTTCCTCTTGCAAAAAGAGGTTTTGCTTGCCACTGAGAAAGCTAAAATGGAGCATGCATAACTGCAGAAAAACCTAATCCATTTTTGGCATAATGAGCTCAAACTTGATTAAAATTCTTCTATTAAAACACAGCTGAGTAAATAGCCATACAGTAACGACTGGAATGTGTCCTCGGTCTGGAAGGACTCTGTTGAGCACGTAGCACAGCTCAGTGTACAAGCTGATTCATTTGGACTGCTGCAGTTGTGCTGAAATTCACACTGGTGTATGGCCATGTTTTGTGCACACTTTTAAATGAAGTAATTTGTACTTCTATAATAGAATTCTAATTTCTCAAATTTACCTCTTGAACAGTAGGCGAGATGAACAGCAAGTCACAATGTGCTTGACAAGGGATTTTTATGTTTTGCTTGATTTATTTGGCCAAAGATTAGATGCACATGACCTTCTTACTTACATTCCTAATAAGGTTGATAATCCTCATAACATTTATAATCCTCATCATCTTTAGTAACCTGTCTTGCAGAACCTGGAAGCATAGGTTTAGTCTTCTCTGCTGTAGTCTTTGGGGCAGATAAGTAGTGAAGAAGCACAAAGGAGTTACACCACTTTTAATGGGTCTTTGGTTGCTACTTGTAAATACGTTTCAGGATTTACCGTAGTATCTGCCTGAACTGATCTAATCCGTTGCAAGAGCCTGCTCATAGTGTATGCTACTGTTGAACTGTGTTGTGAATAAGGACTTGCAGTGATGCACCTAATAGGATTCAAGATTTTTGTGTTTGATGAGCCTTGAAGACTAGTGACAGGATTCCTGACAAAAGTTCTTTGAAGTCTGGAGGGTTTTAAATAAGTCTGCTCTGAAATGCTTTGTTTACAGTGGAAAATAACTTAGGCAAAATTAGGGGAAAGTAACTTATGCAAGATTTGGACAGGGGTTATGGGCACTGGGAAAAATCTAAGGTCACCTGTTTCCTTTGAGATCATGTTGGATTGACACTTTTTTTTAAGAAGGCTGAAGAATTGCATTTTTCATCTATTGATCTCAACAGGTGTCTGTTTGAGATGCCATTGAATGTTTGGGGCATCTTATGTCAGGTGGCACATCTTTCCACTTTATCTTCTGTTGGCTATGCTGTTTATTCCCTGATGCCTCAGTAGGTCTTCCCTCTGGCTGAATTGTCATCAAGATTATGGTCGCATCATGGTATGTTGTAAAAGTTATCATTTAGCTAGGGAGAGGATACAGTCTAGCTATCCCATAAAAAAAGAACAGGGTTGTAATTTTCTTGATCTAGCACCCCTGCTGTCAGTAGTATGCAGATAGGTGACTTAAACCAAATCAAGTATTTCAATTCCAGAAGCTTTTAGTTGTGTTCACGATGTTGAAACAAAAGGTTTCTGGTCAAATTTCTATGAGGTTCCATACATCATTTTTACCCCCCAAGCTTTGAATGAAAAAGTAGAAATAATAAAAATTTCTGTAAGTTAGGAAATGAGTGCCACTACTTTCTTAAATTTATGGTTGTTAATGTAAAAAAAAAAAAACCAACAAAAAAAAACCTCATCTGTCTTTCCCTGGGGGATAACAGAACTGAGGAGAAAATGTATCTATTCCCATGTTAGGAATAGCTCAGAAACAGATGCTTTGCAAAAGAATTACTCGTAAGAGATTAGAGTTAAATGCACTGTTGCCAAAATTAGAAAATGAAGTAGTTAATGGCCTTTCTAAAAGCGTGGTTGTTTAGATTACAAACTCTTGTGATGACTGCTACATTTCTGAAAAAATCTTTGAAAAAGATGCCAGACATATGTAGGGAGAAAAGAAGGAAACACTTTAAACCAAAACCCACCCACACTGTGTGTCCTGATTTTATATGTGTATCAGTTAAAAGCAAATATTTTACCTGAAGGTTTCACCATTCAGGGGGTTACCTTCATGAGGGCAAATTGTGGGAGAATTTATTTCTGTGAAAGTGGTGAAAGCTTGGCTGTTTCACAATCCAGATGTAATTTTCTGTTTTTAAAAAAGTGTGTTTCTCATAATACATCAATTTCATGTCTCATTAGTGACATGAATAAATGTTTTCTTAATAATAAAACCGATGTATTGATCTTAACTGATCCAGTCTTAACTGTTAGATATGAATAAAAGTGAGTCTTGTTTTTAGAAGAAAAGCATTCTGAGGGACAACAGTGTGCTTTGTCCCACTGCCGCTATAAAGCATGCAGAAAAGCTTTTCTCTCAAGAGCAAAACTCTATAGCTGAAGTCTTAAAGAGGGCCTGAGTTCCTCTTAGAGCCTTGTGGGTCCAATGATAGTCCCAGCTTTGCCCTCTGTGACACTGTAATGTCAGGGGTCTCTTTCAGATGTTTTGTGCCAGGGTCAGGAAACACAGGGAGTCTGGTTCAGCATCCATCCATCCATCCATCCTTCGTACCTGCTGTGTTGCACCTATCAACACACTGTTCTCTTGGTCTCGGTTTTCCAGCTGAGCACGATGTTTCTTGTTTCTTTCACAAGCTGTTGCATACTGGTTGTTGTTAGTTTCAGTTAGCCTCTTGAGAGGCAGCTGTGCTTTGTGCGTGTGACACTTCAAGGAAAACTAGACAATGTAAGGATTTTTTTGGTTGAAAAACCTTGTTTTGCAAGTAAATATGTCTACCGGTGGTGTTGCGATAATACTCGTGGGGGTCAGTTGATACAGGAAGAAAATTTGCTTTATTCAGTATTTAAAATAAGAACCTTCACATTTGGTTACCAGAACAGCGTCTAAGGAAGGCTCGTTAGCATGGCCTTTTTATAGGAGAAGTGAGTCCTTTGTGGGAATGGCCAGTTCTTGATGGGAGATCTGTTGGAGAAAAACATTTTCAGCTTCAAAATGGAGTGTCTGGCCAAAGGAGTGGAGAGGGGGAGTGCATGTTTGTACAGAGCCTAGAATAGTTTGGTGAACACTTGCTTGGGCCAGGAGGGATTTTGCTTGGCTTCACAGGTCGGAGATGCTGAGGTGTCCATAATATCATACAGTGGCACAGCACTGGCGTAAAAGTAGAAGACAGCCTGAAAACACCTGTATTCACTGTTTTGGGGGCTTGTGGTCATTTTAGTAACACCACTTTTCCCACCCTTACCAACAATTTCTAGTAAGGCCAAAAATACCCCACTTGACTCCCTGTTAGAAGGATGTTTTTTGCAAAAACTGCCAGGCACCTACTTTTTCTTTTATCAACCATTCTCAGTGAACTTTGCAACAATTGTAGCAGTAATAGCAATACATTTACTGGTTTGCAAGTTCAATAATTGCAGAACTATTACTCCTTTACAGCCCCCCCCGCCTTTTTTTTTTTAAGGAACAGTGCTGTGATGTAGCTTTTCATCCATCTTCAGATGTTTGCACGTCAAACCTCTAGCAACATGGTGAAAACACTTCCTGATTCTGTTGCCTTTGTCTTTTCTAATATTACCTCTGCAGATCCCTTGAAATTATTCCTCTTTCCCTGCAGATTGCTGGTTGGAGCTCCTCGGGAAAAGGCCTTTCCATCCCAAAAAGCCAACAGAACAGGAGGGTTGTACAGCTGTGACATTGCATCTCCAAATACACCCTGCACACGTGTCATATTTGATGAGGAGAGTAAGTTCTTCAGTGCTTTTGTTTTGGATTGAAACAGTTGTCTGATTTTCCTTATTTGATGTGGTTCTTCCAAAGGCAGTGTATCAGATAGTTGCTTCTACGGATTTATGCATAAGTTTTTTGGCATCAGAATAAGCTGTAGCTTAATTGCTAAGATAGCATGAGATGCTTAAATCTTGGTAGATTTGGATGTTCTTACTCTTTTGTAAATTGATGTGACGTGAAGTAATATGCTGGAAGTGTTTAATAAAATGGATGTTGTCAGTGATAAAATGTACAGACACTGCCACCTGCAGACTGTCTCGTGTAGTGTAGGAAGTGCCTGTCCTGACAGGGACTTAAAAAAAAAGTTAACTGTTAATATTTGAAGCTGTATTATGATACTCTGCAGCTGACCCGAAGATGGAGAGTAAAGAAGACCAATGGATGGGTGTAACTGTCCAAAGTCAG
>VYZW01058085.1:2681-20189 GCA_013401315.1 Balaeniceps rex | reverse complement strand
AGCTTGGAAGTATATTCTTTTAATTGTGTTTTTACTGTAATCCAAACTTGTTTAAGAGCCCAAGATATTTTACTAAATATTTTAGACTCAGAACACATCTTTAAATCCTTTTTGTAGCTCACTCAGGAGTGTTTTTTTGTGTGGTACTGAATGGATTAATAAGATGAAGCAAAAGGTAGTAATCAGTGAATTATTTGTGATAATATGTAATTTATTAAAGATTTGATCACAAACCACATGTTAAAGAGTGTTAGAACAACCTCTGCTTTATTGTTTTAAGCACTGCTTTTCACTTTGATTGCATGTAGTAACTTTTCAGCTTCAGATGAAGTCTTATTTTTGCATAACAAATCCCTCCCTGTTTTTACTCTGAACACCTTCTTCTTCTAGCTGTACTACATTTCTGAAGTTCAACCCCAAAGAGTTTCACTTCCCACTCCTCTTTCTAATGTTTGTTAGCATGGCTGTTTTTAAACATATTGAATTATGGAAACAATGAAAGCAAGGGTGCCTATAGGCAGCTCAGTCATGTGTGTCCATATGAAAGTTGCCAGCACACTGCCTGGGGGAAAGCGACCTTTCTGCCTTGAGATACCAAGACACGCTGTCAGCATTTTCTAGGACAAAATGTGTTTCTGTTTTAAGTGTGAGAATGGAAAGAATAAGAAAAAAATAATAATACCAAGCTCTGAGAATAGCATAGGTGTGTGTTTATAAGCAAAGCCCCTGGTAAGTCATTAGATCTCTATCTTTTGAGCCTGTGACAAATACTCCAGCTTTAAAATAACTGAAATATTTTTATGTCTAATGATTGACACCGTGCCTCAGAGTGTCTGACTATGCAGGGGGAGGGGTAAAGGTTGTGGGAATGTTCCTTGAAATGAAAGATAAGAGTAAAATCAAAATGGCATTGGCTGGAGTTGCAATTCATAGTTAAATAGTGTCTGTACATGAAGAGTTACTGGCAATGACACCTCCTTTCTGAAAGACATTGAGTAAATAGAATAAATAGAATTAATTCTGCACTGAGACATAGATATCCTCATGGCAGCTGGTAATAGTTATGATTTTCTTATCAGTGTAGCAAAAGCTAAAACCAAATTGCTTGGATCTAATACAAATATCAATTAGAAAGCTGCAGTGGGCTTGATTAATGTTATTTTTTAAATGTAATTCACTATTATAAATGAGAAAAAAATCAAAATCAACCCAAACTGCTCTCACAAATAGCCAAAAAAATACACATCTGGCCACAGCCATTGTTGGAGACAAAATGCTGTCATGTTCCAATATGGTCTAGTACCAATAACTGCTGCTACTTTCTGCTGCTGAGCAATGCACCTGTGCGTACTTAACACCAGCACACAAATCCATAGGCTACATCTCCGGTCATGTAGCTCTCTGTCCTCTGCAGCCAGTGAATTCTACATGCTATAAAGCGACTCTGCCATTAACCTGCTGGCCCTGTGCAACAACAATACAGCAAGAGAGGAATGATTTTCATTCTTTAGAAAGCTGCCTGAAGTCTCATTTCTGTCTTCTATCACAGCTCACTCTAGGTAGCCTGAACTTGCATTAAAGCTTAGCTGAGAAAAATTGGCCCTCAGTGATATTCATTCATTGTATTACCTTTTATTTTTATGAGCCCAGTGCTAAAGAAAAACTTCCTTTCATGTAAAATGATGATATGGTAAATGTGAATAGAGAAGGCTGGAAACAGACAGCAAGAGTGAAAACGAGTAAATGAAATTCTGTTGTTTGAAAAACAACCCAGCAATGGCTATATTTAAGCCCAGCGTTGCATGAAGACTCATCTAATTGTCCTCGTATGTAAGCTTAGGAAAATAAAGACATAAATGAATAAGAAGTTTTTATTTATATATTACAGTCACCAAGGAGAAGGCAAATTTTCAAGAGCAATGTGAACACCTTTCTAGATACACACAAAATATCCGGAAATGAACTGGGAGAACAGGGACAAATTTCTGTTGATTCTAATGGATTTGGGATTAGGCCCTGAACAACAAACCGGAGTGGGTACTCCATAAAAAACCAGGAGTATAAAATCCCATGTTTGACTGTGGGAAAAAATAGCCAATGGAGCAATCAGCTCTGGCGTTGCTGGTGTACAAGGCTCTACATCAACGCTGATGGCAGTGCTGGTACGTACTGGATAATGGGTAACACAAGGTATCCACAGTGCAAGCTGGCATGAATGGCAAGACAGCATAATGCAGTACCCAAGAGTAAAGGGGGCCTGTTGGGAGATATGAGTGCGTTTGCTGTAAGGAGAGCATTTAGTTTCAAATAAAACCAAAAAGGAACCATCTCAAATCCAATTCATTGAAAAGACCGAGTGAACAAATTGATTTTGCACCATGCTGTGACTATCTACTGACTTGAGCTTCATTGGAGCAAATACATTTTATTAAAAATTTTGTTCTCCAGTCAATAGAAATGCAAACAGAGGGTCTTACCAACAATGCTACAGTACATGAAGAAGGCAGGGAAAGATGCCACTTATGAGACTACAGATGAAAAAACAAAACTGTGAATTATGTCTGGAAAACAAAATAATTTTCAGAGGTCTGGGACAGTATGGTGTGACTAATATCACTCCAAAGCCAAGCACCCACATGACAGCCCAGCTATTTCAAGCAGTCTTAGTGTAGAATACATTTGATAATTCAATCTACAAGTTACAACAACAATGTCTGGGTGAAAGAAAGACATACACTGTGATTTAGAGAGATCTGTACTGTCTTCTAACAGAGACAAGCAGCCCAGCCATACTTCAGAGAAAGGTGAAGAAAGCCTTTTTTATCAAAGACAATAAAAAAGTTTATGGAAAGAAAGCAGCATTAGAAGCAGAAGAAAATAAAAATGATAGTGTTTTCCATTTATATGAGGAAACCTTTTCATAAATAAAATGTGTACTAAGTGTGAATGCTCTCTTGTGGCAGTAAGTTGTACTGGTGTCTTGCATGCAATACTGAAGTGATTAATTTCTGCTAATTTAAAATGTAAAATCTGAAAGAAAGAATGATATGCCTGTGGCCATATATCATGTGGCTATAATTATTGGACTGCCTGGGCTCCAGGAGATTCCAGCAGAAGTCTAGTGTCCCAGAACTTCTCTCATTATGATATGCTGAACGAGGGATGGGAAATCCCTGCTCAACACATGCGGCAAGAAACATTGCTACTAGGTATTTGTGGTCCTTCCTCATGCTGCCACCTTATCTGAGTTGGTTCTCTGCCAATTAATTTTCCTCCAACTCTGACACCAAGTCAAACATTAGGAAAGCAAATCATACAGCCATATCGGTGACAGAAAATGAGACAGAGCAGTGTGCTTTCTATGTATTCAGTGTCCTATAGCTCAACTCTGTCCTCTGTAACAGCTCATACATCTGACTGCCAGGGAAATAAAACATGAAGATCCCAAGGGCTGCTAATGACAAACAAAAGTTGCCTTCTCATACCTCCTGCAGAAAAATTACTAGCTAAAAGTAGAATCATCTTCTCAACCTCAAGTCTGCAGATGTGACAACAAAATATTGTAGCTAAAGTAAATAAACAATGGTTGCCTGGCTTAAAATAATTGATATGCATAATCTATCATTATTCAACACCAAGCAATTGGGCAAGAGTGAAATCAATACAGTTTCCAAGGCAGTCTCAGGCCAAAAATATGTTTGGAAGAAATTAACACATCTGTACAAGATGTCAAAATTTTTCTCTAGTTGAATATGTTTAGTAAACATGATGCTGTTTATTAGCAAGTTAATGTTGGTAACTGGTGACGGTATGGACATCTGTTGATCTGATCGGTAATGATGCAGGAATCACTAATTCTCTCTCCAGTGAATGGTTTACACCAGCATCTGTGGATCTTCTTGCATAATCAGCGTGACTAACCTTTGATGAAAAGCTATACTTCCCCAATCTTTTAGCTGGTGGCTTACACAACGTATATACTACCTCCTATAAACACTTCAACCTGAAACAATTTCAGGAAAAATATTATTCCCAGGGTAGTAGCTCAGTTTGCATTGCTTCTACCAAACGATTTTCTGAAAGGCCTCCCCTGAGCTTAAGGCAGTCTGCTTGCGACATTTCAATTGTTTTATTTCTTCTTTTTTCCTTCTTTGTTGTTGCTCTAAATTAAACTCTACTGGAGACTACAGCATTTCATATTATAACAATGCCTGTCAGGAGTTCTTTACTGTGCATGATAAAATGTAAACTCTTTAATTAGCTTTTTTGTAATAAACACTGGAAACTACTTTAGCATCTTAATCAGTAGAGTTTCAAAGTTATTTTCCTTTTTACTTGCCTCTGCTGCTCTTCTTTGTTTGCTATGCTCTATTACTCTGTTGAAAGCTATCATTTACAGTATATCCCATTATTAAAGAGCAGTGTGTTTGCCTTTGCTATTTTTAACTAAAACTAAATATTTTATTAAAAGTCTCCTAACATCGTATCTCAAACACTTTGACAGAAATCATTTGGAAGCACATCACTCACTCTAAGGTGAGGTTGCTGGAAACAAGTTGCTCTAATTTACTTAACCCAACAGTGGCAACTGGATATCACAAAATACCTTAGATATTCCCAAAGCAAGCTTTTACAAAGGGGCTGCGAAGTGGATTGCTGACTGCTGAATAGTATCATACATGGTTGTCTTACATACAGTTTTATTAAACTAGTCTATTTTTAGTATGAATGAGATTTGGAACACAATTACATTGGTCCTCCAAGCTAGCACACAAAGCAGCAATACAGTGCTAAATAAGTGGTTCCCAAGCAGTAAAAGTCAAATTATAAAAGGGGTTTGGAAGACACCACCTCCTAGTTTTCAGTGTCCAGGATTTTGCATGTTTTTAGTACCTTTTTCTTTTTTTTTTTTTTATTTAGAGGCTTCAGCAGTAAGAAAAAGAAAGAATCTGAGGCTGTTACAAAGGTTGTGCTTTACATGTTGTTGGGCTGTCTCCAACGATCAGCTGTTTAGCTGCTGAGATCCATGGGCTGCAGAAACCCATGGTGGGAGCCATCCACCTCGAGATGCTTCTCCAACAACCTGCTGGGCAGATAGGAAGCTGCAGCTGTGGCTCTGGCCTGCAGCTGCCTCAGAGGCTGCTAAGGCAGGGCCTCCGCAGTCCTTTACCTGTGCTGTCTGAATGCCTGTGGAGCAGGAGAAAGTTTGGGTTGAGTAACAACTTGTCTTTCCCTCCATGGCTTACTGAGAAAGGTCAAAAAAGTCTGATGCCAAAGTAAAAATAATAAAAATAAAATTATGTGTTTTGGACTCTCCTCATTTTTGACTGTCTGCTACCCAAAGCACCTGGGAGAATTATGGCATTTCTAGGCTTTGGGTTTTTTTTTTGTTGGCTTGGGTTTGTTGGTTTTGGTTTGGTTTTTGGGGGGGGTTCTTTTTTTTTTAATTATAGTGAGTAATATGATTCAGTTGGTGCCTCCTGAGGATTCTGATTTAAAGAGCTCAGCTGAGATCAGGTTCTCCATTATTCAGGCCTTCTGCAACTGATAATTGAAGAATTACAGTTGAGAAAGGATGTTCTTTAGTGCAGTGTATGATAGTAAGTTTGCATTTAACAGTGGGAATTGATCCTAACCAAGTTCATCTCATACAGATTAGAATATCTCTAACTCCTGCAGAGTTGGACAGGCTGAAGAGATCATATGAAAGAGACTCCCTAGATCTGTAGCAGCACCACTGTACCACTTAATCCCCCAAAAGATTTAATATTAAACCTTTGGGAATTGTACATTCTTTTTGAAGAGATGATTTTATTAATTTATACCTTGAATATTGTTATGATAACAAAGTCAGGTTCTTCTACTAGATATCAAAATCTCCTACTTGCTAAGCCTGAAGCATTTTCTTACTAAGGGTTAACCAGTAACCAATGTATGTATGTGATATAACAAATATCTTAGCATTATATCTACCTGTTCACCTAAGGATGATATTTAACTGTGTGAAATTATTTCAGCAGCTCTTTCAGAGCAGTTGCACAGAATCTGATATATGAACACACAAAATATTTTTGAGAATATTATTTCAAATACAGAGTTAAAATTACCACAGCTATAAAAATGCCAGTGTTTACTTATAACCCTAGTCCTGCTATCTACTCTATACACATTATTATACAGTTTTTAATTAAATGTTAACATCACAATTATTTGTTTTTATTAAAAAAAATGGTGAAAACCAACAGTCGGCCAAGTGGTCTGCCTTCCACCAAACTTCTTCTTTTCAAAGGGATGTATTTACTGGAATACATACTGGACTAAATAAAAGGTCATCAGAATTTCTCTAGAACAGGCAAAACAACATATTTTGCCCTGTATCATTCCCCAAATTGTTTTGGTTGAAACCGTCCAAAATAATTCCATGTGAAGCAAATATTTATACGGATACTTTCAGTCTGAAAAGATATAGTCAGCAAATTTAAAGATACCTAATATCTGGAAGGCTTTTCTCTCAGCCTATATTAATAAGCAGTGATGTACTTCTCTCTCATATCAACCAGGACTTGACTGTCAGGAACAAGTAACCTATTCAAAACTTAGGGTTAATTAATGAACATCATCTCAAACCTTCATTCAGAAACCAGGGGAAATGAAACAACTTTCTAGTGCTCCATTTTTCTTACTCCCAAAATGAATGCCATAATTTTAGGATTAGCTATGTTCTGTAGCTTCTCTGAGAGCACTTGATGTTTTGCTGTTTTCACTTATCAGTGAGAGCTTGTAGCATGCGGGCATTAGACACGGGTTACTCACAGACAGACATATTTGCCTTTCCTAAAATATTCCTCAGTGGAAGTTGTGTTTCCCTTTTTCCTGAGGTTTTAATTCTTGTACCTCAAACTGGCACCCTAATACCTCCAGTTTAGAGTGGCTTCTCCTCCCAGGCATGTTTAGTGTTGGTCCAGACTTTTATATGTTTAGAGTTTTAACGTCTCCCCCACTTTATGGCATAACCTCCTTTTTAGCAGGTGTGCCTCCCAAATGCAATGAAAAAAATTCACTTTGGCACTGCCTGTTACTTCCCGTATTTAACTCCCCTTCACCCTGCTGCAAATTGACACAGCAGTCAGAGCTGGGAGCGAAGGAGGTAGACTGGTTTCTCATTTTATCCTGAGCTTTCAGGTGTACGCTGTAGTTTAAGTCTCTAAGCACAGATCCAGAAAAGTTACTTCCACATTAGCTTTAGCAGCAACTTGGGAAGACGTACACTGCTATATTCTTTATTCCTTTCCCTTCTCTCCCAGGAGTAATCTAGGGAGCCATTGTCTCTAGAAACATGATATTTTTATAAAAATAATAACCACTTCTAGCCATGTTATACTTGAGACCTAGGGAAGGGGACACTGATACCGTGAGATAAAGCTTCACATCTCCTATCATATTTACACCAACATCATAACCCCCCTTCCAGTAATCCGACTGCCCAAAGGTGACAGAGAGCCATATTGTGTCAGTAGGGCTTGCACAATGCAGGACACTTCACTTGAATAATTAGTCAGTGTTAAGGATGCAGATTGTGTTTTTTTATATTAAGGACCAGAATTTTATTCTGAGTTTTCTTTTGCCTTAATTTACAGATGAAAATGAAAATTAATCCCTTCTACATGTGAAGTTTAGATTAATAGCAATTGGTTGTGAAATAGCTAGAATCTGTGTTCATTCTCTCCCAGTTCACTGCTTCTTGCAGCTTTCAGGATATGCAGAGGTATTTTCAGGGAAGGGACCTCAAGTCAGCGAAAGTTTTGAGGTAGATATTGTTCTTACAGAAAGCATGCCAAAAACATCCAATGAACTCTGAAGTTATAGTTTATTTTAGCTCAGACAAAAAAAATTGACCTTTTTAAAGACACAAGCAAGGCCTGCTTTGTAAGACAATAAAAGTAAGAGAATACAAAAATAAATCTTCCCTTGCCCACTGTATCCTTCTTTCCAGCCTTGCTCTGAATCCAGCAGCTTTCAGGGGCTTCTTGAGCCAAACTCAATGCAATTCTCTCCTGAGAAAAAGAGAGGTTTTTTTTGTTTTGTTTTGTTTTTTTTTCCTGTACCCTTATATCTATGTCCCTGATCTCCCCAGAAATCACTGCTCCTGCTGCAGGCTCTCTGCCTGTTGGATTTCTCACACCACCTGCCCCACAGGTTTCATCAAAAGCTTTTCCCAGCTGCGGACACTCACTTGCTCTCAGGTAAGACGCAGAAGGGAGTTCCTTGGCCCAGAGCATTCCCTCCAGTTCATGTGAGTTAGTGAAGACCAGGTAAATGGCAGCTTGCCCCTGCTGCCAGCCATTGTGTTTTTTAGAGAACATAATGCACAGTAAATCATGAACAAACCTGGCACATCATTGCGTCTGGTTTTTCCTCTCCAAATTCCCTGCAAAGGGTTCATCTTTACATTATCATCAGGGGCCTGCTCACAGCAGAGACAAAACTGGCATTGCTTGTAATGAATTAATGCAAACCTGGAAGAGAAATTAAGTGCTTTCCATTTTCTGTCATTAAAGGATATAAGATAAGGCAGGAGAAGGCCAAAACAAGTGCTTTGGAGGATGTATGATTTTAATAGAGTGAAGCTGTAGACATGACAGAGTGCTCTTGTATCAGAGCTAGAGGGTGTTTTATTTTGCACTGCTGTTTCTGGGGTCTAAATGACTCCACTGCCAATGGTTATTTCTAAAGCAATGAAGTTAAAACAATATTTGGTATGATTTCTTGAAGAGTTTGATCTGACAATGAATTGATTGATGTGCTTAGGCTGTAATAGTTGTAAACAGCTATACAGATGTAGCTAAAAGAGCGTGGCAAAGTACAGTTCTCATCTGAGAAGGTGCATGTTTTATGGGATATGTTTATGTAGAAATATAAATGTGTGTAAACAGGGAGCACTTTAGACTTGGTAATTAGAGCTGGATTGCAGTATTGCCTACTCTGAGCATTTGAAAATCAAAAGTCACTCCTCTAGACTGTGCCACAGGATGCAAATCAGAAAAAATTTTAGATATTTAAAATGATATATTACCTTTGTGTTGCTAAACTGAGACAAAATCTGAAGCTATTGCCTAAATGTGGAAACATGGAGTTAAGGTTTAAAATGCACCACATATAAAAAATGTCAGGCAAATCAGAATAACAGCACTGTTGTTATGCACCTGGGCAGAAAGGTAAAAGGGCAAGCCCTCGCCCAAAGGGCATGGCACAGAAGAAACCTGAGAGCAAGGCTTAACACTATTACAGTGTCAGTACTCATAGGTATAACAAGATCTAAGGCTGGCAGGCTGCTCACAGCCTGGAGGGTTGCAACATTCCCAGAGGAAAGGCAGGAAAGAGGAGAGTGAAATATATTAGTTGGGCAGCCCAAGAGAAGAGTTAATCCTGATGCGTGGCACTCCATGAGATTCCTGGGAATGGTGTGACCATTTTGGTGATGGTGTGATCAGGCTGTTAATAAGTTTAACACTTCCTAAAGCCAACTTATCTTAAAAATGCTTGTACTGCTAATCACATTTGACCTGGCTTCTGGAAGGACTAGAAGAGTGTTTGACCCTGGTTACACACTTTAGACTGCCTCAAGTTGAACCTGGCGTTGAGGATGGCTGTACTTTGTGTGGACTAATCAGAGTACAGCAGTCTAGTCTATATTGCTTTATAATGTTTGCGTGTATGTGCATTCATACACAAGCAAATCTGTTAGAAAAGAGCCTATATGCAGGTGGAAAGCTATAATGCAGAGGAAGGGTAAGGTACCTCATATAGTCATCTGATGTGACATGTTCCATTTAGACCACTTTTGAAAACTAAACCTAAACAACCAGGTTATTGTACGGAAACGTCAATGAGCTACCCTGCCTGTGGCTAGTTTGCCAGCATTTTTTCATTATGGAGTCATAACTGCAAGCATACATGAAACCGTAACTTTTGATTATTCATATTATTTCAAAGATAAAAACACCAATGTGTAAAGACAACACTTAGGCTCATAACTCTAATAGAGGAAAATGCCACTCTCGTAGCTCATGATTTAACATATAATATCAACAACTTAATGCACCGTCAGTCTGAACCCAACCAAACTTCTTGAAATAGACAAGATCTCATGATACATGTTCCCCACACTTTTCTTCTCTCTTTTAACAAAAGTAAAAAGAAAACTGGAACCTGATCAAGAAAAGTCACAATTAAAAAAAAAATTAAATAAGCATTATTCTTGGAAAGAATGTCTCATTTTCTTCCTTCCTTTTGGCAGTTTCCTAGGCTGCTGTAGATTGAAGAAAATAGGAATAAGCATCTTTCGACCACAAACAGATGTGCTTGATAAAGAAAATGTCAGCAAAAATACTAAAGCAATGTGTCACAGCAGCTTTCTGACAGATAGAGGGAAAAGGTAAAAAATGTTCTATCATGTCCAACAAGGTGTTCTTTTTGAGATTTAAAGATCACTGTGCAACTTTAAACGTGTTTGTCACTTTGGCTCTGACTGGAGCTATCTGGAGCTTCACAAGAACTTTATCAGCTCAGCATAGGGGGGAAGAAAGAAGCCCATTCCCATTTATCTCAGCCAGGTTCCCTTCAAAGCCAACAAATAAATTACAGTGTACATTTGATACAAATTGATTTCTTAACTCAAATAACAATGTTGTCCTCCCAGTCAGGCCATGTGTCACTCATTCGCGAGCCTGAGTGAAAGGCTCAATCTGTCTGCGTGACAGAAATAGGCCTGACGCATCTCACCAAGGAATGCTAATAACCCCGGCCTGGCCCGGGCCTTTGTGGGCAAGCCGTGATAAGGAAAATCAGCCCGTCCTGTCAAACGCCACGAAGGCCTGATCGGTGTTTGTTCCAACAAGCTGCATAGGCCTTGGAGTCGCCATCCTATTTCATGTAGTAAATGAGAGGAAAATAAGATCCGGCTACCACGGTTAAGATGCCGGTGACTGTGATGAAACCGAAGTGAAAGGAAACCCCATTGAATATCTTGAACTGATCTTATCAGCTGCTGGAGAAATGAGATATTGGCAGGGGCTGTTGAGTTTCTCACAGCTGAGCAGGTTAATAAGGTTGGGAGGCAGGCCACAGGCTAATTGGATTTGCCTTGGTTTGATAAACAGTGGCAGGCCCATTGACAGAAAAACATACACAATGTGGCTTTTTTTCTTTGTTTCTCTTTAAGCCACATGAAAAAAAACCCTAAAAAAAAGCTGCCTCTTTTTTTTCTTTTTTTTTGAAGCTAAAGGTGTCTTCCTGAATTCCCAGATGAAGAGGCCAACAAAGTCAAACTGTGAAACAGTAGTTGTTGGGTGTTCTGATTTTAATCAAACACCATTTAACCCGCCTGACCCCGCAAAGTCAGCTCACATCAAAACAGCACAAGTCTGAGGGCTAACTAGAAGCAGAAGGAAATAACAACCTATTGAAGCTTTCCGAAGGCTTAAAATATTCGAAAAGAACCAATTTTGCAGCCTCATCTCTGGGCAGACGCAGCCCGAGCGAAATGGGAGGCCCGCGCAGCCGTGCCTATGCTGCTCCCAACATGGGTGTGCAGGCTGCGCCCATCATGGCCAGTCAGGGTGCCAGCACCCCTTCAGCCCTCTTGATAAATTTGATCCTGTGATCCTTCAGTTCTTGCTGTCACCCTGCTTCTTTCCACGCTGCTATTTGGCAGGATCTGGCCTGTAATTTGGAAGAAGTTGAGGTGCTTTTTGTTTTAAAGCTGTAAAACTCCGCCCTGTGAGGCAAGCAGAGGGCTGCGCTGTTACTTACGAGTTGCTGCACTTTTTGCTGTGAGCTTCCACCCGCGCTGCCGAACAAAACCTGCAATATGTGCTGAAATACTAAGAACTTTGCTATGCTTGGAAATGTAATGCTTTGAAAAATTTTTACGTGTTGAATTTGCTTTTGAATGCCACCAATAAAATCCTCTCACTGCATTTTGCTTCATGTGGTTTTGGTTGTTTTTCCTCCACTGACTCTTCTAAATCTCGGGGTTTTATTTTCACTGGCAAGAATTTTGGATTGTCATTGGCAGGGCTGGTGCAAGAAGAAATCACTAAACGAGAGTGATGGTGCCTTACTTTTTGGTGTGGGTACAAATACAGCACCAGAGCAAGGCAGTGGGGAATTATCTCTATCTACAACAAAGCAGGAATATTTCATTTTCTACTGTCTGTAGGTGCATTTCAACCAGCCTCTATTCAATTGCACATATTTTTAATATGAGTGTGAGCACATGGGTGCATTTTTCAATATGTACAATGCCCCATACTGTGGCATCTGAACATCAGAATGTTTTCATGAACTTCTGTGACCTCATCTATAAAAACTGTCAATGGAACCGATAACCAGTGGGAAAATACATGCCATCCCAGTGGAAAGCTTCTAAGTATCTTAATTTTTTTGTTTTGTTTAGTTTCTTGTGCCTTCATGAAACATATTTGCTCACCATCTTATTCAGTGAGTCAGACAAGATGAGGAGCTAGAAAGGAAACATTTCCCGGCTTATTCAGTATTTTATTTTTCTTCATTCAGAATGTGGACTTGTTTGTAATTTTTTGAAAGAAAAGATGAATTTCTCTGAGGAAATATTGTTTCTCACTTCAATAACAGTTCAGGGTCTTGGTTAAGATATTACCCCAATAAACAGTTTCCATTCTCTTCTGTTCCACTCTGTAGAAAAATAGTTGTATTATATATGGTTTTATTTCTTACATTAATTTGTATTTCATTTCTTTAAAACATACTTTACATTTACGTAGCATCTTTTATCAGACTATCTCAGAATACTACGTCAAAATGAATTATATTGTATGTCTCACTTTTGAAGTTGATACATGAGCAAAGACTTCCTGGCCAACTCTTTCCTGTTTAAAATGATCAAGTTTTTGAAAGCAAGGCTTTTAGGAACATACCAGTTTCAACAAACATTGACTGTGCAGATAGCATAAAATTTTAGCAAGTTCAGAAGAGTCCATTTTTGGGGTATTTTAGATTACTCTCCTCTCCTCCACCTTATCCCTTGGGACTTCTTTATTCATTTGCCAAAATAGAATCAGAATACAATTTGCGTGCTGAAGCTGATCTATTTGTTTAGAAATAAGAACTAACTTTCTAGAAAACAATGACATTCCTCACCTGAGAAGTGGGATGTCGCAGAACATAAAGCTACCTCTTCCATATACTTACTAGCTGAATAACGAACTGCTGCCTTACTGAAGATGCATTTCCCTTTCATTCTCTGGTCCACAGAATATCTAATTATTCATAGGAAGTGGAACACTTTGAACAGAACAGAAAGTAGATTTTTTTCCCAACAAAATGCAGCTAAAAACTGGTCTCCCACATGCTTACCACATGTCATAACTGTTGGACTAGCAGCTTCTCTAGAGCAGAGAAGGTCCAGGCAGTTCAGAACTTACCACGTCCTTTGGCTCTGGAAGAAAAAGTAAAAGAGATGGAATGATTTGCCAGCAGGAGAGTTTCTCAGATCAAGATAATCAAAGAGATTTTCTTTTTTTTTTTTTTTTTTAGTTTTGGGCCTGGAAACATTTAAGAGAAATTTTGTTTCATGGTAAATAAGAACAAAAACTGTAAATAGTTCTGTAACTGAAAAAATGACACAAAACCCAATCCCTGTATCATGATGGAAATGAAACCATTCAGGGAAAATAAAGAAAAGAAAATAATTTCAACTAAACTTTGCTTAAATTAAGATTCAGGTTTGTTTTTAGAGAAAGAAAACTCTTTCCTCACTTTGAGTATGTTTCTGGACACCATCCCACAATACAAAATTGGCTTTGTACTTGCAATGACTTATGCATAATAGTTTCTTCCTTTCACATTTTGAGTGTTTTATTATTTTTGGATGCACATCAATACAGCATGTGGCACATGCATAAGGCAGACTGGGCTAATGGAAGTAGATTTTCTGCAGTATAAATACTGACTAAAACTAAGCTGACAAAACCCCTTGTGCAAAATCCAGGTCCACTACCGGTGAAATTAATAAAACTTACTCCTTTCAATAATAGTAGGATCAGTCTTCAACGGTTTTCCAGCCTTACATAAAGCTTAAGATAATGTATAAGTAAAAAATGCCTCACTTATCCTAAATTTGCCATAAGTTGCATTTGGAATCATTAATTGGTCTAGTTTCCTGACATCCTAAAATAGCAATAAACAGATGAATATGACATAATATCTTTCTAAAGTCATGAAAGACAGCAAATAAAGTACATATGGACTACTGATTTTAAAACTGCATCAAACCCAAGTACATATTACGTAGTAATGTGGCCAAGGAGTGATTTTACTTGTTTGCTATATTTCAGAAATTAAATAAAGGAATAACTTGCTGACTAATGTTTTCTACTGAGATTCAAAATTTATGATAAAAGTTTATCTTTTATTCAATTTTAAATTTTGTTATAGCCAATAGATAAATCAAAGCTAATAATAGCAGCTCCAAAGACATCTCATAAAGACTAACATGTGCTTTTACCTTTAATCTCAGTGAGAAGCCCCTTGCCTTTAATGGAAGTATTCACAGTATATAAAATTGAGCAGCTGATCACATCTTTAAAAGATGAGGGCCTAAAGAAACACCTGGTAATTAGTACTGAGTGATACAACATGAATAGAACTCATAAGGGGGCACTGAGGTTTTCTTGGAACATCATTGTGTTTTGTGGATGTGGAACATCATACTATTTTTGGAAGGAAACAGATGCATCCAAAACTTGGAAAAAATAACTGTCTCAAAGCGCAGGCAAGCTATTAATAATTAGTAGGTACTGTGTAACAGTCTGACTCAAGAACAGTTTCCCCTCTCATGTGGCAAAGTTTCTATGACATTTACTAAATTTCACATCTGGAAAACAAAGAAACAGAGATACAGAACAGAACCTGAAAATGTAAAACTTCAAGAATAACCATTACCAAAATGTCTGTGCAGGATTCCATCACCAATAAAGAGATGAGGCAACTCTGCCTCTCCCCAAAGTGTAAGGCACTCCCCGTACTTGGTTATACACTCACTGAAAGGACAGCACAGAGATTTGTACAAAAAGTCAGAAAATAGATATGAATTTCAAAATACCCAAAGTGAGAGCAGCCAATTCAACACCAGATTTTATACAAAAGCAACAAATAACAGAGGAAGTGAAAGTAAACAGCTTCTACCTCAAATAAAAAGCATAAGAAATTGAAATGTTTGTGTCAGGTCCAAACTAAAACCTTAATTCAAGATCAAATTTCTTCAAGAGGTAGCTTTCAGCTACTATTTATCAAGATTGAAACATCACTTTTCATATCATCGCCTTTTTGTTTTCCCTAATTTGCATAATAATCAGTAATAATGTTTTAAAACAAGAGTTCCTTAAGGTTCCTTATAGTTCATGTTTTAATTCATATAATAGATTGAATGAAGGTTTACCATCAAAATAGTTTCTTGCAAGGTATACAAATGTATTAGGAATAAATATCATGAGGAAATGAAGAAAATCATACATAATGTGATAATTAGCACAAATATATTCTTGTATATTAGCATAAATATACACAAATACATTGCAAATGTAATTTGCCACCCAAACTTCTTTTTTTTATCCGTGTTGACAAATAGGTCAGAGAGAGTTGATAGACTCCAGCTCCTCAGTAACAGAAGATCCACAGCCAGATCATTATACATAAATTAATACAGAGTTATTTCAATATTATTTTATCAGTATTCCATAGCAAATTAAAGCTATATCAACAGGTTTTTATTCTGCTTATTTAAATTATTTGTAATTTAAGACAAATAAAGGAAACAACATGATTCTGAGAATCTCAATTTTCCATTCTCAAGTTAAGACACTGTAAATGAGCAATCATTGTTTGAAAATCAGATGTTCCAAGCAATGTCATAAACATAGCAAAGAAAATTAAACATTTGAAGACATTTTAGTTTTGAAAAATGTTGTCTTTAGATTCTAGTATAAAGGTATTAATATTACATTACTGCATTTCATACATCAATATAGGAAATATGCTGACTCAAGCACATGCCTTTTTCCATGATCACATCACCTCAATGGCTTATACTATTCTGTGATGAACTAATATAACCAAAGTTTCTCCTTCCAAGTGGTTTCCAACTGATAACCTCCCATTTTACAGTGTAAACCTCTGTTATTCCAGCTCTGAGTCTCAAAGGCTGTAGCTACTTTAGAAAGTAGTAGGAGTGGATCTGTATCACAAAGATTTGGTGCTCAGACCCCATTTTCTACCCAAGACATATGCCAGAGGCTTTAGTTCAAATTTGGCTAGTCTGATCCTATGGAGTGAGCACTAGGGATGGGCATATGACAGGTACTGCCTGGAGCTCAGGCTTCAGTTTAATTTTACCTAAAAGGAATGTAGTTTATGTCTCCATAATGAAAAAAAGAAAAAAAAAACTATCAAGGCTACATCTACACTATATGTCTACATTAGTAAATAGTGTGAACTAATAGGGGTGGATCTGTAGAGTGTAATAGCTCGTACTAAGGAGTTGATGTCCACACATTTCGGGGTACGGGTTTTTTTAAACTTTGACGTAGATTAGTCTGGTACAGTGAACCCATTTGTGACTTAAGAGCATTGGGTGCATTTCCTGATATTCCAGGAAACATCTTCCAGCTGTTCTCTGAGACACTCATGTTGTGAACCACAGCTCATTAAGTGGGGAAAGTCAGGAGACTGACTTCACAAGCTCCCTGCTGCCCTGAAATAAAATGCTAATGCAGACATACTCTATTTCTTTCTGTACTATATTCAATACCTTTTTTTATTGATAGCATCGCCATATGTTACGTCAGAAGAATTTTCATCATAACAGCCTTTTAGCACTGACTTCACTAATCAAAACTTTAACAAACATCTTTGTGCCAGACCAGTATTTCCCTTTCCAGGACAGTCTGGGTTACCTGGTAGCCAGTTCATTGCTCATTTTAGGATTTAGTTATCATCTCTATCATCTTAGTTAATAACTTCCTATTTAACATTATATCAGATTGTTTCTATGATTCTTAATTAATAAGTTCCTCTCCAGGAGAATATCTGAACTTTACTTACATGCTAGTTAGATGAGAGCTATCACGTTTTTCTAGTATAGAAAGACAATTATTTCACCAATGAAAGAAAAATTAGTTTGGAACAATCTGCTTTCTCTTAATGCATACTTCTTTTTCTCCCATTTTTCATTTACCTCCATGTATTATTATACTTTCCTTCAAAATGTTCTCTGATATTTCTACATTGTTTAGGTCAAGCTGATAGGCCAGTTGACTTTTCTTCTCTCTTATTCTTAAATATATATATGTATGTATAAAATATTCACTATCCTACATTTATGTGTTCCCACTTCCAATCTGGTGTACTTAGAAGTCTACTTGACCTCTCGTTTCATATGCAAGTTTTCTTGTTTTCCATAATCCTGAGTTG
>VYZW01058084.1:1951-14263 GCA_013401315.1 Balaeniceps rex | reverse complement strand
GATTTATTTTTCCAAATTGGAATCTGATTGCAGTACTTGAGATAACACAGCTTTTATAAGAGGGCATTACCTTTTTGAATTACAATCAATGAGTTGGGATTTCTGCCCCCCACCCTCCTTGCAGAATACACAGTATCAGAATCTTGACATTTGAAGCATTTATATTATGGGGAAGAAATAATCACTTAAAGACAGAAAGCACGTAAAGATATAAATCTAACAATGTCATCAAATTCTTAAGAAAAGATTCCTACTGAATACTCCCCAAATATAGTGCTCAGATTCCAGAAGTCCTTAAGGACACAAAGCAAAGATATTATGGAGCCAGACTATTATTACCGTGACCTCATTGACATGGCAGTGTTGGAGAGCAAGAAGATGAAATAATTACGGTTACAAGGCTTTAAGCATGACCTTCTATGGACAAGCCCAGCCAGTGAGGTGTTATTCTCACCCCCCATGGGCAGATAGTAAGCTGGAGGAAAAGGGAGGAGAAAGGAATCTGGTGGAAATTCCATTGTACCCCATCCCCTGAATGAAAGATCTAGTGCACTCTAAAGTGAACCTATTTTGCTGTAAATCTTTGTTTCTTTTACTTCGTGCAAAGAACTGATAAAAGACAAACCATTTCACAACTTATGTAAAGAAAACCCTCCCACAGTCGAGCTATTTACAGCCATTAATAGAACAGATCTTGACATGCTAGAGATGCAGCACGTATAGCTGGAAGAAGCAGTGGAACGTAATATGTCTTCTATTCCTGGTGGAAAGCAAAAAGCAAAGAGGAGACTGAAGTAGTTACTACTTGGAGATCCTTTTAGAATGGAGAATGAAGCAAGGTTTTGAGGCACCAAGTTGTACTCAAGGCCCAGAGTAAAGGTCTTGGTCACTAGAGCTCATAGGAATTACAGTAGAACATGTAATAAATGAAGCCTTGAGAGCCCCAGTTAAAGCATTTTCCAACAACACACTCTTTTGTCAGGAAATTCCCAAACTGTTCCCATCACCAAGGGCAAGCCATACTGATGTCATCATATGAAGGGAGAGTCAGTAAATATTTTTACACACAGACAGAATGAAATTATTCATTTAGAAGTTCACAAGATACTTGAGACCTTCAGCCAAAGAAGTTGAAAAATATTATATTATGATTCAATTTAGCAATAGGCCACAGATAACACTTTCATAAATGTCAGGTCTAACTTTCAGGAGTGATTCAAGCTCAGTCAGACTAGGCTTCTAAATCACTTAGGTGCACCTGAAATTTTTGCTTCAGATGAAGCCAATTTAAGGACAGAATGTATAACCAAGCTTTTCTTAAACAAGCCCTGAGTAATGTAACTCGGCCAGAAAATAACTAACAGAGATGTGAATATTACTTGCTGAAAGATTAGAACGGACAGTTATGGCAGGATTTCCTGTGACTTTAGGCAATCCTCAGAAGCAAAGGAATGATACTATTTTTAAAGCAGCTGCTGTTTATAATGTTCCCCTTCAGATCTCCACTTCTAAGTTTCAGCCCATACTGCAGGAGGGACCCTCTGCTGACACGAGAAAATACTTGAGTCAGTATTTTCGTTCCCAATCTTTCAGCTGACCTAAGCAGCTCCTAACACTTTCCAGGCTAAGATGACTCAGCACAACAGCTAGATAACATTTTTTTCATTCCTTCCTAAAGTTCAAATAACACATGAACAGTCTTTCACTCCTTTCAAGCTCAAACCTCAGCAGACCTCTTGCACCTCCCTGGCTCTCTGAAGCACCAACAATTCAGCTTTACTAAGGCTCAGACAAGAATGAGTCAGACGTTGACATCCAAAGAAAGCAATCATCTCCTGCTGCGTCTATCATTATATAGGAAGACTGACAGAGATTCTTTATTTCAGGCTCCTATGCCTTTGTCATCCAACTGTATTCCTAACCAAAGTTGAGTTTTGCGCTTTCAGATCCCTCCCGGAAGCCTACCAGCTGCAGCAGGCAACCCAGAACTGCTTTACTGGGTCCCAAACCAGACTCATTCACTGTTTTCATTAACCCTGAAAGTGTAGTTTCTCAGGGCTCATTCAAAACCTAATTTTCTCAAAATATTAGCAAAATTGTTATCAGAATTAGGGAGACACTAAACCTACTCAGATAAAACCAAAATGGACACTTTCCATTTTCTGAGTTGTTGTACATTTCCAAATGAAGACAGAAAGTTCTGCCAGAGTTTTGGTAGGTCTCAGATACTCTGGACCTGAACAACACCTGCAGAGATTCTTTCACAGATTCAAAGGGGAATTAGTGAAATGCATCTGTATATGGAGCGCATTTATATCACCAATTCCAACAGTCCCCTGTAAACCCACTAATTTATGCAAAGGTGAATGTCATCCACTGAATACCAGCAGCACCACCTTATTCAGGAGTGTATTGCCAACATTATGAAATCCCAAATCAATCCAACTGGGATATTTTCCCTGTCAATAGTAACAATACTGGCTTTTGTTTGGAGTATCTAATCTTTCCTTTTCATGAGTAGCATCATTCTACTTCAGAGATGGGGAAATCAAGTCACAAGAAAGGTACTGGCTAAGTAAAAAGTAAAAGGCTAAGCCCAACACCTTAAGGCAGGATTCGAACCTAAATATTTGAAGTTACCACCCAGTTCCTTACTAACCAGCCTGTCCAGACAGCTAACAGTGTTCCACATCCTGATGTCAGTTACAACTTCATCTTCAGGAGACAAGTTCAAACCTCCAGCAGCCAATAGCTGTGTGTACCTTCTGCATGCACTCTTACCAACTCTGAATTATTAACTCTGCTGGAGCATCTGATCGGTGCTAGCTATTTTTGGCTGGTATTCACAGCTCCAATTGAGTAGACTCTGGCGAGTACACCTGGCAACACTGGCTCAGAACAAGGCTGACACAGACACACAACACAAACAGGAAGAAATGGAGAGAGAGCCTGGGTGTTATTGATATAAGATTGTATTTTTACTAGGCTAATAAATACAGTGTCTGCTCATTCCTGTAGGTGTGTGGAAATCCCATTTCACAATGTCACATTCCTGAAGAGCACAGTTGCCATAATCCAGATAATGCACTTTAAATATAACATGCATTACCTTGTCATTTTATAAATTAGACTACAGCAGACTTAAGAAATAAGTAGGGGAAAGGTAACGCCATGGAAAACTGCTATCTTCACTTCTGGTGCTGATTTAGCCACCACCATTCCTATCAAGCCAGTCTAATTGCTTTGTTTTTGTGGGCTGTCAGGGAATAACATTACTACGAGCTTGGAAAAAATAACAACATTGACTGTGCTGACTTTTGATCAATCACCACCTAGCCAGGAACGTCAGACCTATTAAGTGTCCCTTCTTTGCCAAAAATTAATGAGCCAAAAATAAGTACCAGAGGTTGGAACCAGCTCTGTCTCAGCTGTATTCAACGCCACAGTCACACTGGAGGATGAGGAAAGGGAAAAAAGGAGTGAAAGAAGAAAGCAAAGATTAGTAATAATTGCAGTGGGATTTTTTTTTCTTCATTAAGTATGAGCAACTACTAGAACCATATGAAACTCATGGTGGCCAAAGTGAAGATAGGTCATTTTAGATTTTGTCAAACAAAGTTTCAAACAGGTTCAAAATTAGGAAAGAACAACAAATAGCTCTTCTTGCTCAGCATTTCATATACACATGGAGTTGAACAGAAAAAGAGTCAGGTAAAGGAACTAGCTTTGTATCAAAGAGAGTTCCAAAAACCAGCTTCTGAAACAGCACAAATTAACTCTTAGTTTCCCTTTGAGTCTTTCGTTTTGTAGTGAATTTTCCTGAGATTATTGTTGCCCAGGAGCCTTCCCCAACTTAAGCTGTGTAGTACAATACTGCTCCAAAAGTTCTAGCTTCAGATCAAACACCTGCTTGCATGCTTTAGATGTAGTATCACCTCAATCACATTAAAACTTGGATCTCTGTTATCTTATTCACTATCATCAAATGTTTTAAGGATTGTAAACCTAAGCGCAGGATACTGTCTTTTGGCCTTCTGAGATGTAGCTAGGTCAAATTCATGAGATGGAGATTAAACATAGACTTAGTTCTACTGTTTAATGGACTGAGTGTATAGACAGAAATTTACACTGCAATCTTAGAAGCTCACCTGGTACAATGAGTCTAAACTGGATACTTTGCATCTTGGAGCCAGATCCTGTCCCTGTCTATCTTTGATAGATAAACTACTTTATGCTGAAAAGCTATTAACCAGGCTTTTTCTTTTTCTTTTTTTTTTTTCATTAAGTTTAAAACAAACATTCTAATGTTTAAAAATACCACCAAGAATTTTGAAAGTAATCTAAAGAAGCACGCTTTTTTAATTGTCCAGATCTTATCAAATTTCAGTAGGAGCATATAGGATTTTTTTTATTCAGTACCATTGCAGCCTCTTTTGCCTGTATTTCCCAAGATCTTTTGGCAACAATAGGCTTATTTGTTTTCCTTTTATAGAATGATCAGAAGTGCTCTCAAGACAATTAAAAGGAACCATGTTGTTTGAAGTAACATTGTCATCATCTTGTCAATGAGCCCCTGTAAACCTGACGTTATGGTAGGAGCAAAAGAATTTTAGTACAAGCAATGACAGCAGGTCTCACAACTTCCAAATTTGCCACATCAGAACAAAATTCCAAGAGGAAATTGCATCCACTAGGATTATATTATTGAATCATTTGGAGGTCAATACTTTCAAAATAAATGAAAGGTCAAAACCACTGCAGGTTTGCATTTCTCAGGTAAAAGGCTCAGACCATGATCTCAGCCAGAATGGCTTAGGGTTCAGTCAAAGGCTCAAAACAAGAATTTGTAAAAGCCAAAAAATCGTTTTGACTTATCTAATGTTTTGCTTAGGAAGTAATTAAATCTGAAAAATTTCAGAATGCCAATTTTGTACCCACTTTAAATATCTTGCCTTTTTCTATTTGAAACTACCATTAGATTTCCACATTTCTTTATAAATCAAAAACTTAACAAATCTCAAAACATATTCTAGTGTGTTTTCTTTCAATTGTGAAACTAGGAGATGGATTGGCTAGCCACTCTCTCACGCCACAGCTAGTTCTTTCACAAACTGTGTGAAATAATAGTTCTATTATTATATTATTATAATATTAAAATAATATTTCTATTATTATATTATTATGTTGTGTACATGTCTATACAGGCAATGCTACATTTATTCCAAGCCTCTGAACAGTCACGGCCTAGCTGCATTGTGAGCCGAGGCTACGGGATCCAAGGTCATGGGTGCCGAAGAGCCACCATACCCGAGGCCACAGGACCAGAGATTTAAATTTGAATTGCCACTTCTAGTATAAAACCTCTGTCTCTCCTCCATGTTATATGATACTGTTGTTTCAGAGAGGTATTGAAATAAATATTTACACAATAAAAAGACACATGCACAAACATACTCCTGTATGGGAGGCTGTCTAGATGGTTTTCTGACCACATACATTATCTTGGCGACTACAGCACTAGCATTATCTGAAATAAAATTTTTAAATGTGGCCATCAAGTGGCTGAAGTTCAAAACTGCATCTTAAAATGTAAGCCATGATTTTGTGTGAGCTGAATGATTGTCTGCTGCAGTCTCAGGAATCTCACCTCACCTTCCCACACAGCTCAGCCTCCAGCCAAACCTCTCCACCCACGTCCACGACTGGAAAGGCTAAATCTGCATTTGGTTTCATCAGACTATTGCCCTCCAATCCCAGGGACTATGGCGCTGTGGGAAAAGAGTATAGTAAAGAAGAAAGATGTCTGAAATCTGGCTCTACCACCATTAGCCCTTCAAGGGATACAGTGCTGCCCCAAACAAATCTCTTGAGCTTCTGAGGCTCCTGAGGCCCCACTAATATCTAGGAGAGCGCACTTGCTGCATTTCATGGGCTTACAATTTCATCCCTGGTTTCTGAGAGTATTCATCTTCAGAATGCCACTTTATTTCTGAGATTACACCCCCTTTCACCAGCTGCACTGAACCTCCCCTGAAACAGGCCTGAGTGTACCTCTGCTCTACCCTGCCACCCAGAGGAGACACTAATTTGTACCAATCTTCCCAGAAACTCACTGGGACTATGACCTTCCAGAAGCGTTTCCTCTGCTTGCACTCCAGCACATGCTCTGTTAAACGGCTGAGAAGAAGCTGGGACAAGGGCTGGCTGTTTCTCTGGTCCTGCCTGTGAAGCCCAGGCTCTGCTCCAGTCTCCCGGGACAGGAGCCATGCTGCCCTGAGCGGACCTGGGCGGGCTGGGCTGGGGAAGCTTCTGGAGGGCAGGTGGGAGGGCAGTTCGTAAGGCGACGAAGCAGGGCACCTCAGGGTGAATACAGCTCCAGGGCAGGGCTGGACAGGAGAGAAATTATCCCGCAGGTGATGGGAGAGAAGTTTTCCCTCAGGTGACAGGAGAGGAGCTTTCAAGTGACAAAAGAGGAGCCTTCTGTCAGGTGAGAGGAGAGGAGCCTTCCCCCAGGTGGCAAGAGACAAGCTTTCCCTCAGGTGGCAAGAGACAAGCTTTCCCTCAGGTGACAGGAGAGCAGCCTTCCCTCAGGTGGCAGGAGAGGAGCCTTCTGTCAGGTGACAGGAGAGGTGTTTTCCCTCAGATGACAGGAGAGGAGCTTTCTCTCAAGTGACAAAAGAGGAGCCTTCTGTCAGGTGAGAGGAGAGGAGCCTTCCCCCAGGTGGCAAGAGACAAGCTTTCCCTCAGGTGGCAAGAGACAAGCTTTCCCTCAGGTGACAGGAGAGCAGCCTTCCCTCAGGTGGCAGGAGAGGAGCCTTCTGTCAGGTGACAGGAGAGGTGTTTTCCCTCAGATGACAGGAGAGGAGCTTTCTCTCAAGTGACAAAAGAGGAGCCTTCTGTCAGGTGAGAGGAGAGGAGCCTTCCCTCAGGTGGCAAGAGACAGGCTTTCCCTCAGGTGACAAGTAGTTTTCCCTCATTTGGCAGGAGAGGAGCCTTCCCTCAGGGAAAGGCCTGAGCGCCACAGGGCAGGCAGCACTTCAGTGTTGTGTTGAAGGCAAGCTGGGAGGAAAGAATGGACTATAAACTCTCCTTCATGCACTTTAGCATTTGTGCTCAACAGCAGTGCAATTTTGCTTGCCATCTCACTGATCTGGTGGTGCTTGCTTAGAAAATTCCAGAGGGCTTTAATGGTAAAGGGCTGGTCTAGTCACAGGTCAGGGATTTCTTTGGGGGCCTGGGTAATATTTTACTGCCATGTTGCTGTTGATTTTGCTGTTATTTTTTTCTCTCCCTTGTTCAGAGCAAAACTGGTGCTCACAGAGGAAAGAATCAATCAGGAAGGGACAGAGGAGGGGGGTTATTCTTGTGATATTAGGAGATTAAGGGAAGGGATCCTTTGCAGCTTTGACAGGTATTGTCTTTTGGTTTTTACAGTTTGTGCTTTTATTGGGAGATGAGCAAACTCTGCCCTTTTTTCTGACTTTTCTGTAGCTTGGAAGGAGTTAAGGAAGGAGCTGCATGCACAGTGTATCTTCATCTTGGACATAGGTTTTTTCCATGTGGCAACTGAAAAGTGGTTTAGCATAAACAGCTAAAAAGGGGGAGGGAGGTGCTGCAATGTGAGACATGCAGTCATTGTCAAATATTTCCTTTCTGAACTGTTACTTTGCAGATTTAGCTGCCAACATTACACGGAACAATGTTGGGGAGGAAGGAAATTATCCTGTTCAGTTTCTGCTATTGCTTTTATCTTCATTCCCTGGGGCTTTATGGGGGCAAATTCTAGTCCAGACAAGAAGAGCTGGGAGGCTATCTGTCTACAAGCAGTGAAACTGAGGAAGAGATTTTTAGTGAATTTACTAAATACTGTAATCAGTGGTAGTTTATAGCTCAGGTATCAGCCTCTGGTTCCCTGCCCAATATTGTTTTGCTTTCACCACTCTTACTTTCTTCTAAACACATCTACATCCAGATAAAAGCTTCTTTGTAATTTTTATTTATTTGGAGGTTTCTACATGTGATGGAAAAGCTTTAAATGGTAGATGCAGAACCAGCTTTGGATCTAGGCAAATTTTGCACTCACCAAAACAAATTTGAGCCAAATTTAGAAGTAGTGCCATATGACATGCTCTTGGGGAGTGAGAGGCTGGCTGTAGGCCCAGATCTGACAAAGATCTTTTGCACATTTTTATCTTTATACTCTGTGAATAGTTCCAGTGATCATTCTGTCAACCTGAAGTACTAAAACATCATCAGGCTGGCCTTCAAGGTTTAAAAGATGTGATCTTTAAACCAAAGGACTTTTAAAAAAGGGTATTTTTTAATTTGCATTCTGTTTACTGAGCCTTAAGGAAACATCTGCATCATGTGTTCCAGTCTTTTTCTGTGCAATGACAGAAACCTTTTTTTTCCCCAAATGAATCTGGACATTCTCATGCAGACTTATGACTTTCAGAAAAGGGATTTTAGGCAGATGTCATACATCGTAAGATTCTTGGTAGGAACTGAGGGAGTTGGCAACGTAGGCAACACAGCACTGAGTCATTGAAGCACTTAAAGCTTGCAGAATCGGTGCCTTGGATCATAATTTCTTTGGGGCAAGAGTCATAATTGTATTGTGGCTAAGTGATGCAGATGCAGTTATGTATAAGTGTGTATAGCTTCACTCTTCTGATGATTGCTTTACGTATCTGCTTCATGTGTCTGCTTCAGTCTTCTCATTGCACCAGTTTCAGTCCCTCATGCATCTGGTCCAGTGAAAGTACATGAATTAAAGATAATTACAGGCCAATGGCTGATGCTCTTATCCTGTGGAAATCATGGGGGGAGTGAGTAAGAAGATAGCAAAGAGTCTGATTTACCTTCAGGGCAGGTGTCTTTTGGAGAAAGCCAGCATACCCGCAGCAGCAAGAAAAAAAACTCTGAAAAACACTATGGAATTTCTCCAGATAACAACCAGAAAATTAACTGTTGTGTACAATGAGGACAACAAAATTAGTGTGTAGCTGGAAACAACAGAGATACAAGCATTCAAAGGGTATTACTGATGTATTTTAATTAAAAATTAAAGCAGCTTAGGGGCTGACCTAAAGCGTTGGCAGTGAAATCAAGCCAAATCCAAGAATGTTTTACATGCAGCACTTAGCAGCCCCAGCTGAGATCAGCCAATACTGCTACAAGGTTCTACAAAGATGGTAATTACCCAGCCTCTGTCCCAAACATTTTGCTGTTTTAGTGTGACAGACAGAGGGTGGGTTTTACACATGGAGAAATACAGCATAGAAAATGTGCTTTTCCCTCTGTGAAACAAAAAATATTTATGAGAGAGGAGCTGAATACAGACCTCAAGTCTGAAGGGAATACTATACCTACAAGAGCATTCTTTCTTGTCAGTTTTGTGACAATCCACATTGTTACTTTTATTGTGTAATGGAAATATCTTTATTGTAGTTTAACTAAAGAGGTCAGTTGAATACATATTTACCATATATTTTTATCACAATTTGTCTGTGTCCACATTTGTCTATGTCTGTGTGTCCACTGTAATCATCATAGGTGCCCATGGAAGGATGAGACTTGATTACTACAGGGCTAAACAACGCTGTTGCTGCCTAGGTTGAGGCACATTTGGACACGGACAGAAAATGTTGCATGCAGTTTGAGTTTCATATATTAAAATTCCTGTCTAGACTATTAAAATCTATTTTCATAACAAGCAAGTGGACAAAGGGAAATGAAAGCAGCTTTGCTGGACCTGCAATACACAGATAAACTGTGAAGCAGAACTCTGCCAAAAAATCCCTGTTTCTATGGGCAGGGCTAGCAGGTAAAGTTAATGAACTGTCAAAAACATACTGTGGCAGCACCCATGTCTTTTCAGACTGCAGAAAATGTATTTTCCCCTGCAAGACACTATCTTTAGCCAAGCTCCCTCTAAGCGTAATTATTTACAGATTCTAATTACTGATGTTCCCATACTGATCCTTCCTTAAATATATCCTTCTTTTTGGGGGAGGCTGTGGGCAAAAATGTTGCAGCACCTTTAGATGCTCTGTGTTGGTACAGCCCTGGCATTTGTTAGGACTGGGAAGGCCTCAGTATAAAAGTGATTCTGCACACTTTTCCTTCAAAAGATCCAGATTTCTTAAAACTTTCAGAGGAAAAGGTAATTTTCCCCAGAATTTCTTGGGAAGGTTTCTAGTGTCTAAACTACTCTGGAAAAAAACTTACAGAATGAAAAATATCTGTGGGCTACAAGGCTTGTTTCAAAGCTCACCAAATGCCGAAACTTCCTTTGACTTTAAGAACACTATATTTGATTATTGAAGTAATCATAAATGACCTAAGAACTGTTTGGGAAAGGCACCTACTGTGTTAGGCAAGTGGCATAGGACCCAAAATTCTAAAAATTTGACCTGCTAGATTTTTGGCTTCAGCAGATCGCTTGTGAAGAGACCCATACTAGGTTCTTTATAACCATTGAAAAGAGAGCCTAAAGCATGTTTTAAAATGCAAGTCATGGTCTCTTTCAGTATAGTCTGCTCTATGTAGACAGAAGAGTCATAAATGGTTTCTGGGACAGCATATTTAGTTTAATTGCTACTTCACTCAACAAAACCGTGATAAAATCCATAATAAGCAAAGCAACACTCAGTAAGCTTTTTTATGGTTGCAATATATAGGGATTCCCATTTGTCTTGCTGGCATTATTTATTTGAAACCTTCTACTACATACAGGCTGGGGCTGAATTTTGGAATTTTATGGCCAACCCTGACTAAACAATGCCCCATATTGTAGTCATTTTATTAAAACAATTGGAATATGATCCTATTGTAATTTTATATAATAATATTCTTGAGCAATAGTTTTCTACTGTAACTGTGAGGGTGGCTATTGATTCTCAGTTGCTTAGCATTCTGGCACATACATACTTATATGTTTACATATGCACAATTTTAATTGGGGTGTGGCTACTTGCCAGATTAACATGCTAAGGACCATGATAAAGGGGATAAATTTTACTCCGGTAATGTAATCTAGTCAAAGATTGTAATCAACCCTTTGACCTCAGACCTTTGGGAAATGCCTTAAGCTGTAGCTCACGTCAACTTTAGGCAATCATGAAACCTGTGCAGAAAGTCCTGTCTGGTATTGCTCAGGGAATTGAAATAAGAAGGCTGCCGGCATAGGGACTGAATGAAATAAAGCCTTCTGTCCAGACAGTTGCCATTACTCATTCCATGTGTGTCGTGGGGGTAGAGGAAGAGGGGAAAAATGATGACTGGTAAAGGTCCAGTTAAAAGAGTTATAGGAAACAAAAAAAGAAGTTGGTACAAGGTGAGGACAAGTGAATTTTTGCACTATTTTAACCACTCCATTGGGGCTTTTGAAGCAAGAGTTGCAAATTAGGACAGTCCATACTAAGTGTTGGAGCAACCTATAGCCACTAAATATGGGCAGGAAATTACATGCACATTATCTCAAATCCCCACATTAATAAGAATCAACTATATTTTTGGTCATTGCAACTGATCTCTCAGGAGTACTCATCACCTTGAAAGACAGAGATGTAACTAAAGAAAATTTATTTCTTCTTTAATTTTGGAGAGAGCTGGAAGGAATTCTTACTTCCAGAGTTTGTTCACTGTATGTGGATAGTTACAATATACATCCTTACTTCTAGTCAAGAGAATTTAAAACAGCTGAATCAGAGCTTCAGAAATCCAAGATATTATTTATGCAGCCGAATTGTTGTATTGAGAGAAAAATAGCTTGGCTTGTAAACATGTGGTGGCATAGAGAATACAAAATGGTGTCTTTAATAAAATCACATAGAATGGGAGGTTAGGCTTGCATGGTTTCTTATGAATCTATTGGTGTAATTTCTTGGGATTCTGTCCTTAGCTGAGAATTAAATTAATGTGTTTGCACAAAGAAGGTAGCTGAGTACATAGTCTTGTGTAAAGATGTGGCACTGAGGTCGAGAAGATGAGGGTTAGCTATTGGCTGAAGAGTTGCAAACTGTTTGATTCTGGCCATGTTACATAATTTCTCAAATTTTAAAGTGTTGTAAAACAAAGATAGTATTTCCTTTCTCCCACTGTTCTGTGGAATAAGCTTATCACACCAAAGATTTAGTTTTTCTGTGTTTAGGCACATTGCTCAATATATTGTGGCAAATGGTTTCCTTGTTGAGAAGTTTGGATAACCTGATTTGTCCAGTTGGTTTTCTGCTATTCAGATTTGCACTGCCCTAATAATCAAGAAGGGTTATTTGGAGAAAATACTTTGGAGAAAAGTAATGATGGAAA
>VYZW01058075.1:2397-22510 GCA_013401315.1 Balaeniceps rex | reverse complement strand
CCACCTGGAGAGGGAACGGAGCCCCGCGCTGTGTTCAGTCTCGCCACCCACCGTCCCCCGGCGGCTGTGACGCCTCGTCCCACCGAGGTGACTGGGTGCCGGTTGAGCTCGCTCTTGGGTGCGAGATAAAGCTTTGCCGTGCAAGTGGTCTAGTGGCATGCAAATCAGTTCTGGTAACGCAGCACCACCCGTGCGTTTTGAAATCTGTCTCTCCTGCCTAGTTACTGTTACAGGCGTAACCCCTGACTTCATCGCACCCATAAGAAATGCTTGTAGTCCTTTACGGTAAGGTGGCTGATACCAGCCTGACTTCAGGCGTTTGTGCATTTTGTCACATAAAGCAAGAGTAGGATGTGCGTAGAGCAAGCCTGCTCCGCTGTCCTTTGTAAATGTATGTGTCCAAAACAGCAGAGAAACTAGGAATTTCGGGGCAAAGATGGGGAGTGTGAGAGTGGAGAGTCCAAACAAAGGTGTCAGGATCATGGCCTTGACTGCAGGTGTGGGGGCACCTTTCAGGCAAGCACCGATGGGGAGGAGGGGTGGCCTGTCAGCAAAGAACAGGGTTTTGTCTCTGTTTGGACAGAGCTGTTGCAAGTAAATTGCGAAAAAAATAGTCTGGTTTACAAGTTTAACTTCAAACTGGAACAGCTCATTAAAAGCAGAGATTGCTGTCTAATAGCTCAGGTCAAAAGAGAACCTGCGTTTAGCTTTTAACAATATGGAGAGCTATGTAGAGGTATTGTATGTTATGCCCTTCATGAAAGAGCTTGAAATAGGAAGCGTGTCCACACATTAGATGAATGCAGCGGCACTCTCCCGAGCTTTACCCACAAAAGCAAGATCAATTTACCTAAAACGCTGCTTGCGGTTGGTTGCAGAAACGCTGGTGATGGGTTCTGCAACCCTAGGCTCCTTGGGTTCTGCAAATGCGTAATGCAGGTTCACTGGGACTTCATGTGGTTTAGATCCATGCCCAGGTGGAGTGACTGAACTCGGTTGCCCTTGGGGATGGGCCACACCGTACAGGACTTTGGAAGACTGCTTAGGTTTACCTGACATGGACTAGGAGCGGTAAAAGTGGTAATCTACCTGCTGACTTGTCTCTTGGTAGTTTACATCTTGAGTATCCAGTTTGTTTGACTTGGTGGCTGATTGTTAACAAGCAAACCTTGCAGGGAAACTCCTTTTTTTTCACATTTTAGAAGTAAGGAGGCTTGATGTGTTAAATACTGTCTCTCAAGATCTGACTTCACCTCGTTTAAGGGCGTGCTTTTATTGCTAATAGGATATGCTACTTTTACATTGCATTAAGTAATTTTAAGGTAAAAACACAATACTAATAAATAGCCTGTTGTAAAACAAACCTGCCATAATCCAGCCTAGTCCAGCACAACAGTTACCTCAGTGTAAGGCTACAGAACGATGCTGTGGTGTAGTTGATGTATGGCAAGCCGCCTAGAAGCAAAAAGCTCATTTTTTGTGTGCGTGAGTGCGGCAAACCCTCAGATGACAGGAGCAGAATATACTTCTGAGTTAGGTTTTGAAAGCACAAGCAGAGTTTTCCTGGTGACTAGCACTCAAGTTGGCTGAAGCCTCTATAACCATACCCTTCAGAGGCTTCATCATTTAAGCAAAAACTTAGTTTTTTAGTGAACAAAAACATGATGAAGGGAATTCTAATAGATGTTGCTGTGTATTAGTTGAATGAAAATGCTGGTTATATCTGTAATGACGAACTAATAGCATGTCCTTACTTCATTATTACATTGATGCAAGCAGATGTGCCTGGCTTACAGTGGAAGAATGAAAGTAGAAGGGGAATTCTGAAGCATGTTTATGATGCTTTCCTTTGCAATGATAGAGTGATTTTTTTTTTTCCAGTCTTAGTAGGGCTTTCAGTGTGCCAGTAGTGTAATACATATCTCGAGGCTGAGTGTGTAATGAGGAAATGCCCAGTCATCTTCGTCTTCTGTGGTAAGAGACAGTTTTCCTTAGAAAAGCCGGACAACCTAACAGCAGTTTTCTGAATAGCTGAATGCTGCCTACCCCCACCCCCACCCCGTGTTTCCTACAGCTGGGTGCTTAACATGTCTGCATAGATAGGCCTGCGACTCATCAATGGAGCTGGATGCTTGTTGATGGGAACTCTCAGTCTACATTTAAGTATCCTGGAAGAGGAGGTCCCTGGTCAAGATTGTAGTAGTAGTAGTAGAAGAAGGTTTGGAGTCTGTGACAGCAGTTCAGGTGCTTCCTGCACATTGAAAGCCAGATTTCCAAGGCAATGCGTGTACTTCATTTTTGCAGCTGACTCCCTGTTGTGTGTGATGGTCTTGGTGGTCTTGATTTGTTCTTTATGGTTCAGATCATTAGCAGTGATAACAGTTCTTCTGTCCAGCTGCAAACAAAAACAAACCAGGTGATAGAAAGTGCTGTATTTAGATATATCATTTATTATGGTGACTTCTCAGCTATAACAAAAGGGAAGAATAGTCATAAAATAAATGAAACAGTAGTTAGCTTCCACTGTTACAGGAGTTTTTAAAATGTCCATCTTGTGCAACTTACTGTGGGTTTTTTAAGATGGTGATCTAGGTCTGTCTCTCCTCTCGGTACAGCATACCACCTTGTGGAGATTTTTATCACAAACAACAGTTTGAAAAGCTGCGTGGAACAGTGTGAAACCTCTGAGCCCTGAGGAAATAAAAACCTGTTGTAAACAGAAGTTGTAAAAATGCACTAAATACTGTATATAGTGTTTATTCCCGATTCGTGTGAAACCACTTAAGTTCGTTTCACTAAATATTTAAAAGGCTAATAGCTTTAAATTTTAGCCCTAGCTTTCGTACTCCCTTCATTTGTAAATTGAACATGGTTTCCTTTTTGTATTTAAGATCTTTTGAGAACTTCTGATAGAGCCTTCTGCATAGAATTGCTGTTACATGCACTAATTTAAGTTTGTTTTTAATAACTTCGTTAAGGAAGTACCATCAAGGTATAGGAGCGGCATTACAAGAGAAGCGTACGTGCTAGGTTTCTTTTGGCAGGGTAAATAAAAGCGGGTGAAGGCAAGCACATTCAAACCTCTCCACGTACGCTGTGTGGCTGCTGTTACTTAGAAGGCGGCTGGGCAGGTGCCAGGAACAAAATTCTTCAGCACCTTGCTGCTTGGTGTTTGCCGGTCTGTCGAGCTCCACGCCAAAGCTGGTCTACAGGCAGTCTCCCCTCCAGCAGTCTGACAAGAGCAGTAGCTGGGCTGTTTGTCTCTAGCGCCTGGCCTGCCAGAAGTGCATAGTAGAGATGGATGCGTGCTAACCCGGGTGTGCTGCCCTGAAGGGGAATGCAGCAGTGGACAGGGCCCCCTCTCTGACAGTCATTTCCCATTTGTCCCCATGGCACGTGCTTGGTGCTCTTGCAGCCTGTGCTGAGCACCATCCTCTGCCTGCTGAAATTCTGTCCTGTGGTTCCGGGCAGTGCTCCTAGCTCTTTTCTAGCCCCCAGATGGCTGTACTCTGCTTTAATAGAGGCCAATTTTGTTTGATTCGGAACAGATTGAAGTGAGGCTCTAAATGATCAGAGGGCTGTTCCGTAAGGAAGTACAGCTTTCAGAAACGGGCTAAATTATTTTTACGTGCTCTTTTTCACCCTTGGCACAGACTTGCTACTCTGAATCCATTTTCCAGGGTGTAGGCTGCCTTTATGTCACCTTTTGGGTTTTTTCCATTGTGTATTGCTGCAGAGTCCTGCATAAGCATTCTTGTGTAGTGCGGATTTATCTGATCGTTTCCCTTGTCTTCTCCTTCAGTGGTGGTGAAAGCTAGGGAGAATCACTTTTTTACATTTGTGAAGTCACCAAAGCTGCTACCCTTTCTGGGTGTAGTTGAAGTGGATATATGAGCGCAGGGCTGGCATTAGGAAGGCACACTGTTTTCCCAGTCAGGGGCCCAGAAGGGACTGATTTGTTAGCATTGTATCTGGCTGTCTTTTAACGGACTAAATGATGAGTTACCCACTTGGCATGAATCCACAGCAAAGTTCAAACTGTTGTCCCTGTTGGCCTACTGAAATGGCTTAAAACTGTTTTCCTGTGATATGTCGCTTGGAGATTATAAGGATTTGTTTGTTTTTCATGGAAATCCAAAAAAGGAGCAGACTTCCAAAAGATGTTTTTACTTGTTTTTTGTCTTTTTAAGCTTTCAATTTGTGCTTTCAATCCGTATTTCAGTGCCTAAATGACGTCTAGTAGGCACATGCAACTTGAATGGACTCTGGTTCTTTAAGTTGCTGTTGTCTCAGATAGCTGTACCGTCGAGTACATTGTGGACTCATCAGGCCCTGTTCTGTTACATGCATTATTGCACTTCCAGTTAAATTCTGCTTCCGTGAACAGTGCTGACAAATGCCTCTGTGTATACAGTAATGCCTCGTGGCCTCTGCGAGAATCATAAAATCATTTGGTTGGAAAAGACCTTTAACATCATCGAGTCCAACCGTACCTATCCACAACTAAACCATGTCCCTAAGCGCCTCGTCTACCCGTCTTTTAAATACCTCCAGGGATGGGGACTCAACCACTTCCCTGGGCAGCCTGTTCCAGTGATTGACAACCCTTTCCATGAAGAAGTTTTTCCTGATATCTAATCTAAACCTCCCCTGGTGCAACTTGAAGCCATTGCCTCTCCTATCACTTGCTACTTGGGAGAAGAGACCGACACCCACCTCGCTACAACCTCCTTTCAGGTAGTTGTAGAGCGCAATAAGGTCTCCCCTCATCCTCCTCCAGATTAAACAACCCCAGTTCCCTCAGCCGCTCCTCATAAGACTTGTGCTCTAGACCCTTCACCAGCTTCGTTGCCCTTCTCTGGACACACTCCAGCAACTCAATGTCCTTCTTGTACTGAGGGGCCCAAAACCAAACACAGTACTTGAGGTGTGGCCTCACCAGTGCTGAGTACAGGGGAAGGATGACTTCCCTGGTCCTGCTGGCCACACTATTCCTGATACAAGCCAGGATGCCATTGGCCTTATTGGCCACCTGGGCACACTGCTGGCTCATATTCAGTTGGCTGTCGACCAACACACCAGATCCCTTTCTGCCAAGCAGCTTTCCAGCCACTCATCCCCAAGCCTGTAGCATTGCATGGGGTGGTTGTGGCCCAAGTGCAGGACCTGGCACTTGGCCTTGTTGAATCTCATTCAGCTGGTCACAGCCCATTGGTCCAGCCTGTCCACGTCCCTCTGTAATGAATGAGAGAAGAAACTTTGCACCGGATAGAAACATCAGTTTAAAGGCTGTCCCATTTTTATGTCTCTGAAATGTCCCATTCTCCAGTTCATTGATCTAATTTTTGCTGTTGGGCAATGCATTGCTGAGGCTCAGTGAACAGGTGGGGCATCTACATATATTAAAAAAATTAACTTTTGTATGTGCTTTAAAAATAGATTTTATTGAATATATGGCTGCTTAAAACTTGTATTTCATGAGTACTTTCCATAGGTGGTATTGTTCAGGAACATTTATACAGTGAACAAGACAGTCTAGTTTCAAGCTAGTATAGAAGTCTTTCTCGGTTTGCACGTGTCTGTCCCTGCTGAGATTTGTGAAGGATGTGCAGCATGGTGTTTTTGACTTGGGGAAGTGAATGTACAAAACAAGGCAAGTTAGACTTGTCTTGTAGATACAAGCAAGCATTTTCTGGTTTTATGGGTGCTTTTGAAGCAGAATTATATCCTATATTGTGTGCAACTAGTGGATTAGTTCTATGAGTTATCTTCCCTAGTCTTAGAAGATGCAGCTAGGTACGTTTGTTCCTGTTACTTTGAAAAAACCAAAAAAAACCCTTATTTCTTAGCAGCCTGAAACCAAGCAGCAGATATCTGCAGTAAAACAAAAGTCTTTCGGTGACATTTGGTTTTTAATTTCCTGCCACATGTATTTCCTTCCTGTCTGCTATGCAAGTTTGCTGAAGATGTAAATGTCTCCAAAACTTAAATACATTAGTTAAGATAATTACACATTGAGAAGATATTGGATGATATATATGAACACATACCACAGTAGTCACACCTGCTGAGGTCTTTGCCACCAATATGGTAGCAATAGTTAGTCTGGATTGTTTCTCTGTGAACAAATAAATATTCACATTTCTCTCTGAGCTACGTATGTTGGTTATAAACTGATGCAGGTGTGAGTTTGCTGAGATAAACTGTGCGGTTGCGTTCCCACGTCTGTTCTCTATTAAACGCTCAACTTCTAGGTCACCCTGTGATCATGCTTGTGTTTGCTTTTACCCCTTCCTTACTCCTGCCTTTGCTTTCTAACATTCCAGTTCTTTATCCTCAAAATCCAGGCATGCTTCGTTTCTTTTAGTACTCTTAAGAAAATGTAAATCTGACTAGCCTACCTTTGTCTTTTATTCCTTTATTATCTGGACATAGAGCTGCTGTCTGAAGTTCCTTTTATGAACATAATGCACATACGCAATTCAATTTCTGTATTTCTGTGAAAAAATTGTTCTTGCTGACGTCTCTGTTGCCTTTTTGTCAGCCAGTATTGCTGTCTTACAAGGCAAGGTTAACAGAGCTAACTGCGGATGGAAATCACAGCATTTGAACTGGAGGCAAACTAGAACTTGAGTGTCCTGTGTCGTGCATCATGACATAAATTGCTGATCAATTTTCTTCTCACTTTTTCCACACTTAGTTTCTCACTGTTTGAATTTGCACCTTGAGTGTTGCTGCATTTATGTTTATTATAAATTAGAAGGAGTTTTATGCTTAAAGATTAGCATTAGTGGCACTAGCCACTGTCATCTTCCTCCAGTTGTGCCTCATGAACAACATAGAACAGGGTGTAACATGTTTAAAGAATTAATGCTTCATTATGGGTTAAGTAAAGCAGTGTTCACATAAAGTATTATGGCATTTTAACTGGCGATATGCAGAAATAGCATCTATGAAGATTAGACGTTAGCGCCTTGAAAATCTGCAGCGTTCTCTATGGTCGGTAGTCTTGATGCTGGAATGAAATGAGGCTGGGGTGTCCCAAGGCTCTGTCTCTGCACCGGCTGGAGGAGAAACCATTAGAAGCCAGATGGACAGCCTCAGTAAAGGGGCTGTGAGCTGGACGATGAAGACTGTTGGATTGGTTGGGGAGGGGCATGCAGGGGAGCTAACAAACCTGAAGAAAGGGACTAGAATTGTCTGACTAAGGGCATTAAAAGTAGACTTTCCGTGGGTGATCACAAGCTGATCCATTTTCCGTGCCTGTTTTGAGGTCCTTTGGTCTGAACTGTTGCAGTGTTGAGCACTCACTTCTGCATCTTAAGCTGCTGTCACTTGCGCTAAGTTTCTGTGCATTATTGCTAAATGACCTGAAGAGTTATGTCCTTGGTCACTCCAATTGGTTAGGCAAGGTTTGCAGGTAGAGATAGTCTTCCATGAAAATAACCAGTGCAATTAGGGAAAGGAGATGAGCTTTCAGGCTTTCTTTGGCTTTAAAATAGAAGCAGCAAACCTCAAAAATAAATACAAGCTGAGAAGAATTTACATTTGACTTTACTACATATCCATTAGACGACTTGAGGGAGATGATGGCTGGTGCCTGTAGAGAATAAGGGAAGTGGTAGAAGGAGTGTCATCGCTTAGCAAAAGAGAGGGAGATAATTCTTGGCCTGTGAAACATGGAGAGGTTAATGAGGTGAGAGGAGGTGTGCTATAAACCTGTTTCTTTACTGGCTTTGTTTGTAAGTAGAGTTATGACTTTTGGCTTCTCAGCTCGTGCTGAAAGGTGTCCTTCAGGTCTGTCTTGAGGATATGGAGTGAAAGATCAGAGAGGGAGATAGTACTTGACTAACTTGATCACTGAAAGCAAAGCTGTTAAAAGTGAGGATGAAAAGAGTGAGCCGATGCTATGTGTAAACTCATTCCTGTAAGTGATCAAGGCCAACTTGTGGTGCCATCAGAGATCTTGACACGTTGGTGGTGACATTGCTGGTGGCTGGTAAGGTGGTTTATATGATGGTATAGTTTGTGAAGAATCACAGAATCCTAGAATGCTTTGGGTTGGAAGGGACCTTTAGAGGTCATCTAGTCCAACCCCCCTGCAGTGAGTAGGGACGTCATCAACTAGATCAGGTTGCTCAGAGCCCCGTCCAACCTGACCTTGAATGTTTCCAGGGATGGGGCCTCCACTACCTCTCTGGGCAACCTGTTCCAGTGCTTAACCACCCTCATTGTAAAAAATTTCTTCCTTATATCTAGCCTAAATCTACCCTCCTTTAGTTTAAAACCATTGCTCCTTGTCCTGTCACAACAGGCCTTGCTAAAAAGATTGTCCCCATCTTTCCTATAGGCCCCCTTTAAGTACTGAAAGGCTGCAATAAGGTCTCCCTGGAGCCTTCTGTTCTCCAGGCTAAACAACCCCAGTTCCCTCAGCCACTCCTNTTGGCTCATGTCCAGCTTTTCATCCTCCAGTACCCCCAAGTCCTTCTCCGCAGGGCTATTCTCAATCCCTTCATCCCCCAGCCTGTATTGATACCCGGGGTTGTCCTGACCCAGGTGCAGGACCTTGCACTTGGCCTTCTTGAATCTCATAAAGTTCACACAGGCCCACCTCTCTGGCTTGTTCAGGTCCCTTTGGATGACATCCCGTCCCTCAGGCGCGTCAACTGCAGCACTCAGCTTGGTGTCATCTGCAAATTTGCTGAGGGTGCACCCGGTCTCACTCTCTCTGTCATTGATGAAAATATTAAAGAGCACTGGTCCCAGTATGGAGCCCTGAGGGACACCACTTGTTACCAGTCTCCATTTGGACACCAAGCCATTGACCACTACCCCCTGGATGCGACCATCCAACCAATTCCTTATCTACCAAACAGTCCACCCATCAATTCCATATCTCTCCAATTTAGAGAGAAGGATGTTGTGGGGGACCGTGTCAAAGGCTTTACGGAAGTCTAGATAGATGACATCCATTGCTTTTCCCTTGTCCACTGATGCAGTTACTCCATCATAGAAAGCCACTAGGTTAGTCAGGTAGGACTTGCCCTTGGTGAAGCCATGCTGGCTGTCTTGAATCACCTCCCTGTCCTCCATGTGCTTTAGCATTGCTTCTAAGAGGATCTGTTCCATGATCTTCCCAGGCACAGAGGTGAGGCTTTCTTTTCATGAGGAAAGCTTGTTTTCTGCTAGTTCCTTTTTAGCCTCAGAGCTGCAGCATGTTAAAAATCATCTTTGGATGGAAGAGCGGAGAATTGGGTTGAGTAGTCTTTCATGGAGCTGTGGAGGAGTGACTTGGTAGATTCTTCTTAGTCCTAGTTGGTCGCTCAGCATTCACAAGTAGTTCAGAGTATTACATTCCCGTGCCACTCCTCTCCCAATTTATCCTTATGCCCAGTGTTACTCTGTCCCAGGTGCAGAATCTGGCGTTTGGACTTGTTACATTTCATGCCGTTAGACTGGAGCATTGGCCAGTGATTATCTAGATCCCTCTGCAAGGCCTCTCGTGCCTTGAGAGAGTCAATAGCACATCCCAGTTCGGTATCATCGGCAGATTTGCTACTGGTGCATTCAACTCCTGCATCCAAATCATTGGTAAAAATATTGAACAGAACAGGCCCTAGAATTGAGCCTTGAGGAACACCGCTGGTGACCAGCCACCACCCAGATGTAGCCCCGTTCATTACAACCCTTCAAGCCCTGCCGTTCAGCCAGTTCTTCACCCAGAGCACCAGGTACCTGCTCATCTCACAGTTGGACAATTTGTCCAGAAGAATGCTGTGAGGGACAGCATCAAAAGCCTTACTAAAATCCAGAAAAACTGCATCTACCGCCTAGCCTTCATCCACTAGGCAGGTGACCTTATTGTAGGAAGATACTAAATCAGTTGAACAGGGCTTTCCCTTTGTGAACACATGTTGCCTGTGCCTGATGATTGTATTGTTCTCTAAATGTCTTTCAGTAGCACCCAGTATGATCTTCTCCATAATTTTTCCAGGCACTGAGGTTAGACTAAGAGGTCTGTAGTTTCCTGGGTCTTCCCTCATGCCCTTCTTGTAAATTGGAATAGTGTTGGCTAGCTTCCAGTGAGCAGGAACCTCCCCAGACCTTTGGTAGATGACAGAATCATACTACTGTAACATCTGCTAGCTTCTTCAGTGCTCTGGGGTGAATCCCATCAGGTCCCATGGACTGGTATCCTGGTTTTAGCTGGGATAGAGTTAATTTTCTTCCTAGTAGCTGGCATAGTGCTGTGTTTTGGATTTGTTATGAGAAGAATGCTGATAACACACTGATGTTTCAGTTGTTGCTAGGTAGTGCTTACCCTAGTCAAGGACTTTTTCAGCTTCCCATGCTCTGCCAGGTGCACAAGAAACTGGGAGGGGGCACAGTCAAGATAGTTGATCCAAACTGACCAAAGGGGTATTCCATACCATGTGACGTCATGCTCAGTATATAAACTGGGGGGAGTTGGCCGGGGGGCAGTGATCGCTGCTCGGGGACTGGCTGGGCATCGATCGGCAGGTGGTGAGCAGTTGCATCGCTTGTTTTCTTTTCCCTGGCTTTTGTTTCTCTCTCTTGTTCTCCTTTTCATTACAATTTTTATTATTATTATTTTATTTCAATTATTAAACTGTTCTTATATCAACCCGTGAGTTTTCTTACTCCTTTCCTCTTCTGATTCTCTCCCCCATCCCACCTGGGGGGAGGGTGAGCAAGTGGCTGTGCGGTGCTTGGTTGTCGACAGGGGCCTAAACCATGACAACTGGTGAACATTCAGCTGATACAGCTGGCCCCCATACAATTTCAGTGTCCATAAATGGTAAGTCACTGTTCCTGCACTTGGGGTCCTCTGACTCAGAGGAGCGGACATCCCAAGGTCTATCAATACTATTCAAGACTGGCGGGGGGGAATAAAAAAAAAAAAAAAACCCAAACCAAAACATTGCCTCTGCTTTTTCTTCATCCCTATTAGTCAGGTGACCATCTTCAACAAGTATTGGTCCGATGTTTTCCTTAGACCTCCTCTTGCTATTAATGTACTTAAAAAAGCCCTTCTTGTTATCTGAAACAACACCGGCCAGTTTCAACTCTAGTTCAGCTTTGGCCTTTTGTGTCTTCTCCTGGCGAACCATGACTCTGTAATCTTCCTGCAAAGCCTGACCTTGCTTCCCGAGATCATACAATTTCTTTTTCCTCCTGAGCTCCATGAGGAGTTCCCTTTTCAGCCAAGCTGGTCTTCTACCCTGCTTGCTTGACTTAGGACACCATGGGGTTGCCTGCTCCTGTGCTTTTTAAAAGGTGGCCCTTAAAGACTGACCAGCACTCGTGGACCCCTAAGCCCTCAAAAGCAGATTCCCAGGGGACACTGCTAAGGAGCTCCCCGAGTAGCTTAAAGTTTGCTCTCCTGACGTCCAGGGTAGCGACTCTGTCTATGTACAAAATAAACCAAAAATGTGGGGATGGGAGGAAGAATGAGGGAGGAGTAAGCAAAGTGGTATGTAATTGTGTAACTTAAAGCTGTGTATCTTCTACTGGCAGTTCAAATATGTTCTGGAATTTCATTTTCCTCTCTTTTGTTTAAGCATAGTTTTATTCGTGTAATAGTACACAAAAGTAAAATTTTGTAAGACTTGCTACACTGTACCTTAAAACTAAGTATTTGAAGTAACATTTATGTGCTTTGACACCTTTTCTGTTAACTTGTCACCTTTTTTTTTCTTGTGGTTGAGAATTTGATGATTGTGTTCCTTTTTTCCAATAACTGAAATACCCCTTTTGTACTATTAAAACATAACTAAACCACAGCACCAGTTGCAGAGTGATGTATGTTACGTGTAGCAAATCTTTGTGGTTAATAGTGTATCTCAGCCTCTGTATATTACTTTCTGTAGGGTGTTATCTTTGTGGTCTTATTCTCAAGACGTAAAAATTCTTTACTTTCCCTCAATGTATCATAGAGTGAAGTTGGAGTGCTTGCTTTGTGAACAAGCAGCAGTCTAGAGCAGGTCAAATGAGTTCCCTGTCACCATTTCACAAAAGCTATATTAAGAGAATATGAAGGATGCCAAGGCAGACATTGAGAAGCTAAGGAGTAACAATTAAAATCGGTTGAGTGACCTTCATTTTTTTTCCTTCTGAATGCCATGCAACAGCCTTCAATAGTTACAGGATCACGTAATTTTCCTTCCCCTGCAGCTGCTCCCCTGATATCCCTGTCGCTGTTGGTGCTTAGAAGAGAAGCTTGCTGTACAAGGCAACTATCAATGCTGCTTTTTATTTTTGTATCGCTTACTAGGTTGCCTCTTACATTGTTTACCAAATGTACTTCAAATGCTTTCCTGTATATGGAACTACATCACAGCTTCAGTGTTCAAATTCCTTACAAATGTTAGTAGTTTATTATTATCATCGCAGCTTTCTAAAAATACTGCTGGAGTGGTAAAAACGGCATTGTCAGAAATTCATGTTGAATCCAAGCTTTCCCTAGCAGGCCTGTTGCCTTTTGGCAAGGCCGAGTCAGGAGGCGGTAGGATTCAGTAGCACTCCCCTGGAGCACAGCCCCACATACTGCAGCCTTGGTATCCTCTCTCCCCGCCAGCTGCCCCCCACAGCCTGATTTAGTTTCTGAAGAGCAAGAGAAATCCACAGGAGCTGGGCTAATCTCCTCGAACTTCAGTACATCCATACTACCTGTCTTGCTGGTATATCTGTATAATACCAATGCAGGGGTGTAATCATCACAGCTTAAGAACCTGATATGGGTTATCTGATGGAGTTGCTTTCAATGGGCATGGGTTATCTGAGGTTCTGGGTTGCAAACAGGACGAAAGCTGTCTCTGTAGAAGAGAAGAATAATAAATCAGCTTGCAGTGCTCATGTGTGTTCATACTGGTGACAAGCTAGTCCATTTGGGGGGAAGTATTTGCGATTTTTATGTCTAATTTTTTCCAGTCATTTCTAGTGTATTGCCTTTTCCAAATAATTTAGCAATATATTTGGCTGTTCTTATGTTTGCCTAGGTCCGTTTATCAAAGTGCGATTTGTTCTGTTTCTTCTAGTGCTTTCACCGACGCAGGTTGTAGTAACATCCGAAAATTTCAAAACTGTCTTGCGTTGGCAGTACCCACCTATGTCTGAAACGCCTCATTTTATTGTGGAAATCAAACCTTACAAGTAAGTTCTTTTTGTCATTTCCTGTACCTGATATTCTCTAGAAGCATATAAAAGCAATCAGTCGATGGTAAATTCTTTGTTTCTATGTGGTGAAGTCATGTAGGCTGAGGGTTGCCTAAGTGTAAATTACAGCCAAATTTGTCAAGTAATAGGATGGTTGAAGTTGGCAGGGACCTCTCGAGGTCATGTGGTCCAACCCCCCTGCTCAGGCAGGATCACTTAAAGCCGATTGCCCAGGGCCATGTCCAGATGGCTTTTGAATATCTCTAGGGATGGAGACTCCGCACCCCAGGCAACCTGTGCCAGTGCTTGGTCACCCTCACAGGTGTTTTGTCACAGGCAGTGTATTGTACAATATGGTGCAATTGAAATTGTATTAATTACTACTTGCTCTGTTTTACAGTGTAGGTTCCTATAAGATCGTCTCAACTTGTGTGAACATTTCAGCTAATTTTTGTGATCTCTCAAGGGAAATACATGATCATTTTGCCTCTCACTGGCTTCGAGTTAAAGCTGTTGTTGGGTCACAACAGTCTGAGTACGTTGAGACAAATGAGTTTATTTTGCAAAAGCATGGTAAGTTCCATCACAAACTAAACCCTGTAATTTTTTCCTCCAAAATTTAAAAAGTTGTCCTTTTTGCTGTATTACTGTGTCTCATTTGGGAATATCATAAAGTCAGGAGTCGAGGGTGAAATGAAGCATGATGGTTGTTCAGTAGGAACTTCTGTTAGTTCTGCCTCTGTAGGGACTTGTTAGCCCTGTCACTGTGGTATCTGAATATTTTCAAAACTTGTAAAGGCAAGAAAGTGATGCTGATGGTGCACTCTGAGCATCCCCATATTATTGCCTGGTGTCCCAGACACCAGTTTGGGGTGGGAAACTGCCACTGGAACCTGTGGACCTTTAGGCATCATTGAAGTAGTATTCCAGTGTTAGGTGATACCTTGCTTGGCACTATAATCCCATGTACTGACAGCTTTGGTTGTCTAGATACTATCGAGAAGCTATGCGAGTCCGCTGTAGCTGGATAACTAAGTTCCTCATTCTTCATGTAAATCCTTTGGGCTGCTTCAGGAGAAGTCGCAGTTTTTCACATCCATATTGTAAAAGTAAATTGTGTGTAGACTGCAGGCCAACCTGTCCAAAAACAGTGGGGCGGGTCCCAGCATTGCATGGGCAGTGAAAAGCAGACACAAGAGAGTGAGGAAAGACTGAGAGACTTCCTCTTGTAGTTGCTCCATTCTCAATGTATAGCTTTCAGGCAGGACATTGCCCATGAGATTCTCCCTGACTTGGGCTGTGCTGTATCTATAGCTGTATTTCTGCGTTGCTGGAGCTGAAGAAGTGGAGTCCCTCTTTGTTTTCCACTGTGATTCCCTCCCCACCCAATACTCCTATGACATGGAATCAGTGGCTGGTTTCTAGTGTTTGACAAAGGGACAGAAGTCATGGTAATAATGCTGAGTTTGAGAGTTTGCAGAAATTTGATAGCCATGTATGGAGACAAGAGACAAAATCATTTTCCCATTGAACAAGAAACTCATATGTTCAGTCAGATTATTAGACACCAAAAATTCACATAGGCCATTGCCATGGGAAATCAGGCTTCCTAAGTACTGTTGCTCAAGATGAGATTTGTTTAGATTTTCAGATAGCCTTTGTTTCAGTACAGTATTGTTTTAGCTGAGCGTGATTTATGGTGGGATCTAGTCAGCAGTATTTTGTGTTCTGTTCTCATTTACATATATATATATACATATGTTTAATTGCTTGTTAGTTTTTTCTGTTGCCAGTGAGCTGAGTTTTTATGGCCTTATGTGTATAGGAAAGTTGGATTGCATAACAGTGAAATTCTGCACGGACAATCTCTGTTTCCTTTTCAGAAGCAGATTAATGAATGTATCCAAATGCCTCTCTTACTTCTATGTCACAGCTGTGCAATATTAACAACATTGAAATAAACATGTAATTCTTCTCAAATCTGTGATGAATTTTGGAAAGCTAACTATAGATAGCATATTTTATGTTAAAAGCTTTGGCCTAATAGCAAAGGTGCAATGTGTTGCAGGAAAAATAGGACCACCAAAAGTGAATCTGTCAAGGCACAGTGATAAAATCATGGTTGATATTTACCACCCTGCATTCCCATCTGTGGAGCTTCTTCCTTGGATCAGAGACGTTTATTCAGAGCTCACATACTTGGTGACTTTTTGGGATAGTAAAAATCAGGTAAGTTCCAAAATGAAAACTTCAAATTAAAAATACTTGTTTACCTTAAACGCATAAACAAGGAGTTCACTCCTATGACACACAGAGCCAACAGATATCAAGAAAACCTAGGACCGCTGAAGCCCTAAAATGTCAAGTGCGTCACAGTGAGATATGTGATTGGAAGGTCTGGATTTTAGTTGTCCAAATGGAGGTAGTCTAACAAAAATGAGATTATTGCATTAGCTGTACACAAGCTAAAGTTACTTGATCCCATGCTATTGTTTCTGTGTACATACTAGAACATTGGTAACTTTACTTGTGCCCCTTTCACTCATCTAGATAGGCCTTTCATTTAAGAAGATGACCTTTCAAGATAGTGATACCACTCTATTTAGCAATCATGGAGGGTGAACTTGAGGGAAATGATAGTAGGTGTGTTTATTTACAGTTACCTTTTCATATGCATCCAGGTACAAGTTTTATAAGTGAATTAGGAATGCAGATCTAGACTATGAACAGCACAAATTTTAGCTGAAAGCACCATGGTCTGATGAAATATAACATCTTAAGGTAGCTCGTAAGCTGATAGCCGAAGTTCACACAGCTTTTGCAAGGTACATAGGTGATGTAGGAGCTGCACCTAGTAGTGTTTTAACATTTTATAAAGTGTTGGAAGATACTGTAACATTTGTATTGTTTTATTGAGTCAAACAATATAATATGACTTTTTCATTTTTGGCAGAGTAAAGAAGAGTTCTCTGAAGAAAACTGTACACTGTATAAATGTAGCCTCAACATCCCAGTTCCTGCTGAAGGTTCCACTTACTGTGTTTCAGCAAAGGGAAGTTTATATGATGATCTGATGATTGGCAATGCATCAGAAGAAAGCTGCATTCATGTTCCTCTCAAGCAGACAATGAGTAAGAGGATTCTAAAACTTTAGTAAGAACATACTGAGTCTGACCAGAGATCTGTTCTAGCTAAGTATTCGAGCTCTGATAGAGCCATGGGATGACTTGGATGTCTATGGGAGAATATGGAAAAAGGGAAAGCATGGTCATTCTTTTCCAAATGAACTTTCCCAGTTCTAAAGACCTTTGAAGATCATGTATTATTTTCAAGAGGAAAATGTATATGGACTTTCTTGAGTTTGAATTAACTATAAACTTGTGGTCATAAAATTGAGGTATTGCCATCTTTTTCGTAATTAAAGAAAACAAAGGCAGCTGGTGACCCAACTTCATATGTCTGATAACCTCTTACAAATGTTTTAATGTGACTTCATTACGGCCCAAAACTTCACTAGAGAAAAGGGATAAAATTGATAGAAGCAGTTGTGTTCGTTCTTTTACGCACAAGAGCAGAGGCATGATTGAGGAGGAGGACATTAAGGAGAGTCAGACTAGTGGAATCTTTCTAGCAATAGTTAACAATTCTGTGTTTTGGAAGACTTCACATTCTAATTTTCTTGTACATAGACCATGTGTAATTATTGTGTCAATTAATATGCTATCACACGGAAAACGTACAGATCTGTTCATCCCCATCTGTAAGGGACAAAACATTAGTTACAAGATTCCTTTACCTCTATGAAAACATGATTGTGTTTATATAAATTGAAAATCTTCTGTCATTCTAATTTTTATTTACTTGCTACAATGCTTTATAAATTAAATTTTCTTGAGTGAAAGAAAGGTGATAAATTGACAAATTAACACATTACAGCTAAGCATTCTGAGGTATTACAGTTTCTGAAGTTATTCTAAATGATACAGCAGTGGTTTATTTTTCCAAACTTCCTAACAGATTTTGCTCTTAACTTCTTAGGCGCACAAGATGTCATCATTTTGTGTGGTGTTATTCTGAGCATGAGTCTGATTTTGACAATATGTTGTGGCTGCAATAAACTAAGGAAGAAGAACATAAAGCTGCCTAAGTCTTTGGTAAGTTCAGACTTCTTATCTGCGTCAGATTTTTAATGTCTCTCTCCGCCTGCCCCCCCTGCCCCCCCAACCCACACTCTCATAGATGTTTAGGATTTATACCAGCCTAATATTCTGACAGCCTCTGCAGCCAGATGCCTGGTATTTGTTTTACAGCTAGACTTCAATCTCTTTTTAACTGAAGTAGCAGTAGTTGGTCTAGTTTGAGAACTTAGTTCTTGAAAACTCAATGTGTGTGTACATAGCCAGGTTTGTATTCATTCTAGTAGTAGAGACACAGAACCACAGAATCGCTGAGGTTAGGAAGAGACTTTTTGAGATTGTCTAGTCCAACCCTTTTGCTCAAGGAGGATCTGTCTGATGGAATCTGCAGCTAGACCCCAATATCAAAACACACAGGCCTGNCTACATACACACACAATAATTTTTGTGAAGACCATTCATTATAGCAAAAGACAGCTCATCTAGAATGACAACGCTATGCTCAGTAGATCCATAGTTATTCTGGCTTCCCAGTACCACTGTGTATCGCATCTAAGGGATCAGGAAAAAGAATTTCGCACGAATAGAATGTGTGCTCCTTAGCTCCTGTGAGCTTCCTGATGTGTGCTCCAAGTTCATACTTGAGCTCACCCTGTAGAAACTCATTTGTGTGCCTGTATTCTCAGTTTACTGGGCTATATGTTATCTTGTGATTCCTGGGTTCCAACATACCACAGTCTGTTTCACATTCCACATTGTGCTTTGTTGCTAAGGAGCTGAATGAAGCCTGTAACTATTTATAAAGATTGTTACCTGGGTGGTCAAGCACTGAGACAAGTTCCCCAGGGAAGTGGTCATGGCCCCAAGCCTGTCAATGTTCAAGAAGCATTTGAACCATGCTCTTAGATGTATGGCTTAACTTCTAGGTTGTCCTGAGTGGAGTCAGGAGTTGGACCCTATGATCCTTGTGGGTCCCTTCCAACTCGGGATATTCTGTGATTCTGTCCATTTCCATTGAAGTGTCTAGTGACAAATACAAATTGTAGAGCTCATAAGGATAGTTTCAATGCAGGTGATATGAATAATGTGGGACTGTAAAAATGAATAATTAATATCTTATGATTAACTGTTGATCATTTTAATAAGTAATGGTTTAAAATAATGAATAAATAATGTAAATAATTAATATGACTAATAAGTTTTCTGATATGAAGTTACCTCTGTAGACTTCCTGGAGCTGAGAGCCTGTCACTGGCCTTTGAATGTGTATTAGATGTTTCTTTCCATACAGGTTATGACCATTGTGCTTTACCGGCGCTTGTCTGAAAATGAAACATCTAGGGAGTTTTTCCATCTGTTAAAAGGCTAGGCAAGGTGTACTACCTTAGGACTGCTGTCTTCCAGTGATCTGCTTCCTGGTGGCTTTAAGTAGATGCTAAAACATCATTTGAGTGACTTTGAGCAAGTTGGAATTCTCCAACAGAAGGAAAAATGAGAAAGGGTTACCATCAAGCAGCTGCCTTTGAGAGTCTCATATATCCAAAGAAAAGAAAAAAACCAAAGCCATTGCCATTTAGATCTCAAGAACTTGTTTATTGTCTTTTCTATGCTGTTTGTGCCTCCCAAGAATAACATGTCAGTCATGTGCAGGTCCTACTTTCACAGTGCAACTGTCTTTCAGTACAGGCACTTAATGATTACCTTCATTAGAGAAAATGTTCATTTAAATGTTTTAAACATCCTTATTCATAGTAGGATCCTACCAGGAATATGCATCTAATGAAATGGGACAGATTCCTTTACAAGACTTCATCATGCTAGTCTGCTGCTGTATCACAAGAATCTGATGTTTCAGCAGTCCAGCTGTAGTTAGAGCCATTAATTTTCTTTCATTTATCTTGCAAAAAGTATTTCAAGAGGCCATCTCCTTCCACCCACCATCTTCAGTCATTCCAATTTGTCCTGTGTGTGATTTGTCCTGGACTAGATTTTTATTGTAAGATTTGTGATAAGGGCTTACCCATTTTAAAAGGAGCCTGGCCTTCGTTTACTGATATGCTGTGGGCAGCTCCCTCTGCTTTAACTTCACTGACTTTTTTTCAGTGCCTCTTATCTGTAAATGGTAGCAAGTATTTTAGTGGGTAGAAAACACCCATAAGAGAGAGACTCATTGGAAAGCATCAGCTTTCATTTTTAGCTTATACTTAAGTCAACTTTTGTGGTATCTGCTGGTGTTTTTTCTGAGCCTGACAGGAATGACAAGGCTGCGTTCTCTCACTATATTTGTAGAACACTTAGGGATATTCACGAAACACTTAGGAATTTTCTTTGTGACTCTGGCTTTTTTGGTTATACAGCATATATTTTTGATTTGGAGAAATTGTAATTGTTCCTGTAAATTTTGACTGATACTTGCCGCAAATAATTGTCATCTTACAAGAGAGAAGCTGCTTCATTAGCTTTTGTGAAGATTTTTTTTTTCCCCTGTGAGCGTCTATACGGCAGCACCATAGCCTCCTATTTATACATTTACCCAGCATTAATTTGTTGTGGAACCATGCAAAGGCCATGCAGATTTTGTCAAGGTCCTAATAAGATTTGAAGTGGACTTCTCAAACTCTCCTTCAGAAAATGTGCACCTGAAGATTACTGGGAATTCGTAGGTGGACAAGCCCTTAGAAAAGCAAGTTAAGAAAGAAACTGTTGATTACCTTAACTGTTATGGATTCCTTGGGATATGTTATTTCTATTTATCCTTGACCCTGGCTTCCACTGGTGTATCTCCCTGGTCTGTTGAAGGC
>VYZW01058073.1:856-49349 GCA_013401315.1 Balaeniceps rex | reverse complement strand
GAGACCAATCATTTTGCTATAAGATGTCTGCATTTGGACAAAGAAACACAATATATTGGTAACACAGGTGACATAATGACAATAAAAATTGCTCCATGTTCTGGGACAAATAAACCTGTCTAACAATTATGAACCCAGGTCACTCTGCAGTTATCTAAATTCAAAACCACTGAAACCAAGCAAGATTGATTGTATCATTCACTACGACAAAGGTCACCTAACTGTTTCTGCTTAAAAGATTCAGTATTTGGTAAATAATGTATTTGACAACTTATATTTTGTTTACAGTTTAATAATACAGTGGAATGTAAACACCTGATTTGTAAACGCTGCAGTATTGATCAACTTGAACATATTAAATTAATGTAAAATGACTAGTACTGGGACCTGGGTCTCCACCGTCTTGAAGACTGAGGAGAAGCAAGCTCTAAGTTTCCCACTACTAAAAGTTGACTAAAAATAACCTATGTTTCATCTGGATATACAATATACTATTCAAATCTCTAAAAAATTCAGCACATTCTTTATACTCTTATGTACTATTTTTTCATGGAATGAATGAATGAACATAAATTAAAGAGAGAGCTAGTTTTAGCCTGCAAGACTGAAAATGCAGTTTTGGGCCTGTTTTCCCATTTACTTTGCCAGAGAGCAGGAAGAAGACCTAACTTAAGATACTGAATAATTAACAGGGATGAACCAAGTTCAAATGGTGTTAATGAATATCTGATTACTAAAAGCTAACTGAATCAGCTAACCCAAAAAACAAGAGTAAAAGAATTTTACTCTCAACACAGGATTCTTATTTAGTAGTCCTTTTGGTTCCTATTTCTACTGAAATATGGCCTAAAGACAGTGTGAACACATATCAAAACCAGGATTATTTCTAAAGGAAAACCCAGAGAAATAAAATGGGGATGTGCTAGAAAAAGACAAGGATGAATTTGAGATGAAAAATGTCATGACTCAACAACTATCTACATATTAATTGAGGAAGAAGGATGGAAGTACTCAGAGACGGCAAGGAGCACCTCAAAAAATGAAAAAGCAGAAGGACAACTCCTGTTGCCACACATGAAATATCTGTATATAGTTATAGTTATGCACCCTCAGAAGAATGGTTGATTTCTTCATAGGTGGTCTCCAGTAGCTTTAACTGTAGAAGTATAGTTTATAAGATCTGGAAGATCTCTACTGACCAGCTCTCCAAGACAGTTACTTTACCAGACTATTAATAATGTGTTTGCCTGCAGTGGCTGTTTGCCAGCTGGGTTACAGAGAACATCAGAAGCAAATTAACCCCACCTGATACACACTGCACTCTGGGGAACGGATGCCAAACAGGAGGCCAGTGTAAGACTTCTAAGAGACATACCTTTAAAAGGAAAAAAACAAAGCAACTGCAGGCCATAGTGCCATTTTCTTATTGAGTTATTAGAGAACTGTTAAAAGGTAAGCAGAAAGATGATATTCCATTACGAGGTACGGCAAATATGGGCAAGATTTGTTTCACAACCCAACAGCAGAAAGCAAGCTGCAACACAGAGCTTGTGAGCTTTAACTGAGCCAGTCCATTGGTGACACTGAAATGGGAGAAGCACGGAAAAGCCATACGTGCTAAAAAGATGGCTACAAGGCAGAAATACTGGGTATAACTGGTGAATATGAACTTCAAATGTATTTCAATAGGAAATACAAATATTAATAGTTCATAAAAGAACTCACTGACCAGCTACAGGAAAATGTAATTGTGATAAAGAACTAATGACCATTGTAATTTATTCAGACATATGTATTCTGCAGTTTTTCAAAAGTAATCGTCAATCACGTTTTATATCTGTTAGAATACAAGCAGTTGAGAGTCATTAAGTTTTGTATGATTATTTTTATTTTCCTGATTACATAAATAAAATGCCTTGCAGTACAGTGAATTTTTCAAGGCGTGAGGGAAATGGTAGCACAAGGTAACCTTTTGCACACCCCAGAGCTGATCACAGGTTAGGCGCTGTCTGCTTGCTGGCCTTTAGGAAACTTCCGACACGCTGCAAGAACACAGGTCACAGGATATCCCTTCCCTCTCATGTGGAGGGACAAATGGCTGCTGCTGAAGTTCACAGCCCACATCATCTGCAGGTACAGTTTCTACACTTTGATACGGCTAAGGATGGCAATGACTAAAAAATGTCATTCTACATGTGTTTAGCTCAGAACCATCCATCCTTAATCCAACAACCTATGAAACGACAGAAACATGCTGTCCCAGGGCATCAGGTTGAACCATTACTCAAAGATAACACAAGAGAGTGACATACAGCGCAGCGCATACAGACACTCGGAGGAGGTGTGCGTTACCTGCAAGTCAACACTGCATCAGTACTGCAGCTGAGAAACATGTGCTTCTGGTAGGCTCCTACTCCAGCTGGGAAAAAGAACAGGTCTCCGATGGTCACGGCAGGTAAAAACCCCATCCTGTTCTCAATGCATTCCAGCAGTCATCTTCTCTCTGTTTAATTCCTCTTGCAGTTTGAATTGTGTGCAGGCGTTTTTACTCTGTAGATTTTTTTTTAAATCAAGTAAAATTAAAAGGATACTGACTTAAGGTGTTCTGAGTATAATGAACAATTTCCTTGCATACCATAAAACAACCATACCTGAGAAAGCAGAGCACAGAGTCTAACTGTAACCAAATTAGATCTCATTAATAACAGTCAGAGTGAACTCTCTCTGTGTTTAGCTCCCAGTTGTTCTGGGAGGAGCTCAGGGTTCTGATATAATTAAGAACAAAATGAGTGTAAGGTGGACTAAGGTGATTCTCCATGGTTAAACATGTTCTCCCCTCCTACCACTTTGTGCTATAAAGTCTTTATCTGAAATTTAGCCCTACTAATCAGATACAAACTCTTCTGAAAAAAGAAATCACTTTTGCATCTGTTAAATGGAAGTTTTAAAGAAGCAAATAAGTGATAAATAAATACAAAAAAAATTGGTGTATGAAACAGGCCTACATACAAGGCTTTAAATTCTGCTCTGTCTTTCCTTTGCCCATTTGACACATTAAAATTGCACAGCATGAACACCACCAGATAAGAACCACTAATTACAGCTTAAGTAATATCAGGATTATCCTAGATGGCAGAAGCATTACTGGTCTATGTTCAACGCAGTACAAGAAGTTCTAGCTGTATCTTCTCCCAGAGTGTCCCTTACAGGAAATAGGGCAAAAAAAATGCCACTACTGCCTTCAGACAAGAATAATGAATGCAATTTTTCAGACAAATTTGACCCACTATATATGTTAGAAAAGCATTCTTACAATAAGAAAACAATATAATACATTTTTCTGCATCTTCCCTGAGCAGCAAATATACTTAGTTTAAAACAGCCTAAAGGGAAGGCACATAGTAGTAGTTGCTTATTAAAATATTGGCAATATTTTAACAATGTAGTGCCAAAGTAGTAAGACTTCTGGAATATGATTTATTAAACTCAGCCAGAGTTACTATTTGAAGAAAACAGATCATGAATGATGAAAATATTTGTAATTTCAAAGTGTGGGAAACAGTTTACATCTTTATAATAAACTAGAAGAAAGTGGAACAGCATTTCAAAAAATAGCAGTCTAAAGCTAAGCTTTTAAACCTATATTTAGATGCTGCTGGACAGATTCTCAGCTGATATAAATTGTCTGTTCCACTGACTTCAACACACTCAGACAACCTGTGATTTTTGCAAATCTACTTCCTAAAATGGGATTTTGGAAGTGATAAGGATGTTAGGAATATAAATGTTATTGAAGTCAATGGGACTAACAGTCTTAAGCCACAAGAATGGTTTTTATGACTCCATTTTCAGGTTAATGGAAATGATAATCACTTTTATTCAGCAAATTTCACATCTGAAAAAAGGTAACGGATTATGATGTTTTCTACATCTGAATTCTTTCTGAATCTTTATTGGCTCATTCCTGTTGAGATGAAACTAAAGAAACAAGCAAGGCCATATCTACAGTCTTTCAACAATGCAGAAGCTGAGAAATATTTATACTTATCTTTAAAAGTCAAAGCAAAGTGGTATTGTAATAGGGAACAAGAACAAAATAAGTTTACCTGACAGTGTTTCAAATAATATTTTGATAAATCACTAAAGATGCTTCTAAATGATATATGCCAGTTTTTATACTAAAATGATTATTTAAGAGGAATGCCAATATTCAATACACACACTGTATTTATACAAGAAGTGATTAATCTGTATTATTCTGCTTATTTGGAATAACGTCTTAGCTACAGAAGAGCATAAAAGCTATAACTCTCTACAGGTTTAGATACTTCCAGTTTGCAAACTTAACCTCTGCAAAACACCTACTAGTATTTTATATGTATTCTGCCAAGGAAGAATCTAGTCTACTTCACTTTATATTTTAAAAACAAATTACTATGTGCTTTTCATAAAGTCTTTATGACGCTGCATATACACAGTCTCACCAATTTTAAGAAATAACCAGCATAAATAAGAGTTACAAGTAATTTCAACAAATATGTATTTATGACCATTACAACAGGAACAGGACAACCTCCACCACTTTGCCTTGTTTCCGTCTGATTTGTTTGCTAGACATTTTGTAGTTGTGGATAACTGGCACATTAATTTGGTGCAGATCTACATGGTAGCTTGGTAGTGGAATTAATTAAAAGTTTGGCATTCCCAGTGCAGCATTTAATATTCTGGCTTATTTTTCAGGTGTGAAAGAGTTATAGTATTGCTAGGTGATTGGCAAGGGAATAAAAGAAATAACAACCCATGACTCATACAATTTTTTATTTAATCAGTTTGTAAGATAAAATTTAAAAAAAAAAAAAATTTACCCAGGGGAAATAAAAAAAGGAACCTGTATACTCCCCACCACCACTTTATAGAGCTTCTACTTTCTAATTCTAAATTTTGGGGGAAAGAAAGAAATGGAAAGGAAGAAATGGAAAGAAAGAAATGTTAGAGAAAAATGCCATTTTTTCTCATTATATTTACAGAAAAAACAAAAGTACTCTTGGAATTCAAAGGATAGAAGAAATTCCATTTTATGACATTTCATAAGAGTGAATTCTTCTGGGTGAAAAATGGGATTCTCCACCCCCCCCAAGTTTTTGTTACTATATATTTTTAATTGTGAAGCCAAAAGAGATACTTTCATTATATATGCACAAAAATATTGTTTTCACGCTTTCATTTGTTACCCAGAAGGAAAGACTCAATAGATGTTATCCTTCTTGTTTCCATTTCTCTTTGAAATATTTTTCATGGGAAATTTTAGATGAGACTGACCTTCTGTGCTTTTGGATTATTGGAAGAAAATGTATCCATTGCCCTTTATCAAGGAAGATATTCAAGCACTGATAGTAAAATATTATACAAAATAGGCAGGTTTATTCTTAATAGAAGTTTTGAGAACTGCTCTTTTGTGGAACCGGAATGCACAGAAGTATTGTTGTAAAGTAAATAATGGCAGTTAAAACCCAGAGATTCATTACAACTTGTGACATTTGCAGAAAAAAGCAAAACAGAAGATTACCAACTTGACAATATATTACCTACAGTAGGTAAGTCTGAACAATGACTTTTCAAGTAGAGACTGAATTTTGACACCAAACATAATTAGCAGCAATTCTCAGAAATAAGACTGTGTGGCTAAAACATTTTGCCTGTATTTTCACATAGTTATATTTTATTACAATCAAAGCGAAAAAATGTGTGATCAAGAATAAAAAACGTTGGTTTACATTTTAACACTGAAAACACATCAATATAAAATGCCTAATTTTAACAAAAGGAGAAAAAAAATCCCCTATCATCATCATCATATCCATAGAGTCCTTTTATCCCTGACTCAAACCAGGAGTAAAAATTACAGGTATGTAATATTTTGTCAATGCAGGAAGATTGCACTAAAACAATTGCGAACCGAGGGGACAGAGATAATTGGAAAATAAGTATCTTTCAGAAATGTACTGATTTAAAACAACAAAGAACAACAGAACAATGCATGCAAACATCTTCAAAGGAATATCAAAGTGCTAATCAACACAAGATGTTACAAAGTAGTTATATAATTTGTGATAAAAACTTACCATTTCTGGTTGATTTTAGCCAGTTTACTTAATGACCACCAAAATTTGCCTCATGCAGAGAGTAGATTTGATGTTGCAATATACCACCAAGTTCGAACCATCAGGACTGCAACATGTGCCATTTAAGTTTAATCTTTCCACAATTTTCTGGTGAAAACTAAAAGTTTGTGACAGTAGGAGGTCAGACTGCCAGCCAGGGCAGACTGAATGCACATCCCAGCGTGTCCTGCCTGTCAGGACACCCACAGCCAGCTCCTTTGGCACCTGTGGGACAAGGACCAGCCCAGGCACTTCCCCCACCTCCCACCTCCACTAGTCTGCTCTGAAGAGACCCACCCCCAAGCCAAAAGGGCTGCTTTTGCCTTTCAGCAAAATGCAGAGGGATGTTTTTCAATCTTAAAGGGAGGAGAGAGAAGGTACTGATGACTCTGATACTTTGGAAACTTCTCATTCCTACCTCTCATGGCCAGCTTATCCTTATTTGTTACTCTGCTAACCACACACAACTCTGTCCCTTGCCCAGGCAGAAGAAATAGTTCTCTTCCAAGTTGCCTACCTTGACTGTGTGTGTAGAGACAAACACTAACATATCTCCTCTCAACTTCTGTTTTCTTAGATTAAGTAATACATTATTTTTAGGGCCCTTCCATACAATACACTCTGCATTCATTATTTTTCCTAACAGATTAGGACCTTTAACTCCTCCTCATCCTCATTTCATTTGGAGCTTTTCCAAATGAGGTCTCCCTCATTTTTTATACAATGTCACAAACACTTCCTTGTTCTAGTGAAAATACTTTGACAAAGAATATTTGGCATTGTCATGACTCTATCATGTCATAGACATTTTACATCCTACTAATACACTTGTGTCTTTTTTTTCCCAATATGATTTCTGATTTAAAAACTCCTAATTCATAACATAAATTCCTATTAGTCCCTCAGTACACTATACTATTAAATTTCACCCAGATTTTAATTGCTCTCATCTTCAGAATTGCATAGTTCTTCCACTTCTAGGGGCTGTACTTGAGAACTTGATCTACAATTTTTACTCTTCACAAAGCAAATTAATTCTGAGCAATAGCTGAAGACCAAGAGAAATCCTTGTTTTCTTTAACATTAGCTGCTAGGGACCCACCCCTTTGGTAACGTCTCCATTGTACATTATTTCCTAATGGCACGGTATTGCAGAAAAACAATAGCTGTAATACCTACTGTCAAGAAAACCAAAGAAGAGATGAGAAGCCACAGGTTCAGTTGGGAAACAGTGAGTCATTAGGATCAGTACAACAGATACAAGTATCTTCTCATCAATTACCAGCACCCACAGTTTCTCGGACACTAGTGACTCACCATTTACAAATGCTGTTTCTACAATTTTTCAATTTTACAAATCTCTGCTGAAAGAAATCCCACAAAACCCCGAAAAGGTGTTTTGCTCAGCCCAAACAGCTCTAAGAGCAAAGATCATACTAACTACTTAAACTTATCCAAAGATTTTTGAAAAAATATAGGCAGGTTGCCTGGCTGCTTAGTGGAAGCAACAGCATGGGTATGGTTTCCAGATTCTTTCTTGAGATATGAAATATTCTTGATTGCTCTCAGGAATTCAACAGGATGTTAATGTCCCAAAACATTCAGTTTAGGAGGGACAGGTCTGCTGACATTTGTTGCTATGAAGAGCAATGAATATTTATGAGAGAGCCTAATCTCAGAAAATATAAAATTCAATGCAAATTAATGAGCTTCCATTGGAATAGTAACCAAACCAGGCTTAAATACGACTGTTAGACAAATTAAAAGCTTCTGTGCTCACATTTGAAATGTGCTTAGAACATTGCTTTCCCAACTACGTTGTAAACTTAGCTACTAGATTAGTTTGAAGAATTGGTGATTTACTTCAATTACTGTAATAACTCTGTGCTGTCCTGACACAACCACAGATCCTCCGCATGCAGACAAGCAAAGTGATGAACATTAGTGAGGGGAACCATCTCTGAGCTTTGTATATGTGCCACGTTTCCTAGAATGCTTGGCCAAAAAAATTAGGAAAATTGGTAATTTAGATTTGGGGTTGGGTTAAATTGTGGACTAGCTAGTCTAGGCCAGACTATTTTTTAAGAGCAGGAAGTCAGAATGCACTTTTCCTAGGGCAGGCCAAGTAAGGCTCTCTGACACCAGCAGCCATGTTGCTCACGGGGTGAGTCCTCAGCAGCCAATATAATCTAAACCTTGATCCTAATGCCCCCCTCACTTTCTTGTCCCCCTGATACTCTGCACGTTCCCCATCTTCTCTTCTAGCACTGACACTCAGGCTATCCTACTACCTACTGCTCCTTTCTTGGTTTGTTTTTGCTAGGTTGGTTAGTCTATGAATATAGTCAGTCTATGAAATGACTGACTACAGATATAGATACATTGCGTATGTGTATATAGCATATATATGTGTATGCACATGTAAGTGTATGTATATATACACACATATATATTATATATCTGTATCTGTCTGTCTACATAAATAGACACACACACAAAATGCATAGTTATATATAGCCTCTACATATCTCTGCTTCCTAAATATGCTGGTGTAATTAGGCTATAAGATATTTTAGGCTTTACTGATTCCCTCTTCTCTCCTATGAGGGTTCTTTCATCAGCCTGAATATTCTGGTTCCTTTGAACACCAATGCAATGGCACGGGTCTTTATTACTAATACACAAACCAAGTTAAACTCCCGGAAAACAGTCAAGATGGAAATGAAAATATAGTCTGTACTAATGTGAAGTCTGCCTAATATAACTGCCTTATCACTTACAAGGGAAAAAAACCAAACAAACTAGCAGAACAATGCTAAGGTTCAACCTGCTGCCCTTTGGTAGAAGGGCAATAACAATATATCCTTTTCAATACTCTGTATTTACATCCAATTTGAACACAGACTTTTGGTTTTCACTTATTTTGGGAGACTATCAGACTGTATTTGGAAGACCTACTGCCTAACAGTACATTTATTACAACTAAACATACAGAAAAAGGGCACCAGACCTCGAACTGCAGTCAGAACTGAAGTAATCAAACCCAAAGGCTGACTGCAGAACACAGCTGCTGCTGCATGATTTAAGGTTGACTCATCATAATGTAAAAGTTGTATCCTACAGTGTAGGCAGCACAAACATGACTTCTGTATTTGTATCCACCATGAACTTTCATTCAACTTATTTGAAGTAACTTTCAAGAAACAACTAATGGTTGGAAAAGGTTTACTTTCTATACCAATATACATTACAATAAACAGAAGGGCTTAGCGCCTGAACTCTCGCACACTGAGTAAAATCCACTTACCTTACAGTGGGAAAACACAGTGGTACTTTACATCATTTACATAACTCTTCAAAGAAAATTATTTAATATCCTGTGCATCAGAGTGGTTGGATTAATCATACAAATTAGAAAGTCACTGTCAGACCATTCTGTGGTTCTTACAGGAGTGTCCAATATTTATAGCTATTCATAAAGGGCAGCCTTATAATGAGGCATAGGCCTTGGAGTTCACAGCTCCAACACAAAAGGTGTTTGGTAAATGGCTTCACAAACTTCAACACAGACACCGCTAGCCTAATAATTATTTAGCCACTAGGTAAAACATTGCATCCTTGTGCAACCATACAGGAAAACAGCACCCAATTTGTTTGTATTAGAGGTGAGACAAAGCCATATAAGATGAAACTACAATTAAGAGAGAGGGAAACAGAGAAGATGGTAACAGTGGTACGAAAGCTGTTTATCTGGGCTGAAGTGGGAATACTGAGACAATAATGTGAACGCCTAATTCCCCAAGCCAGGTGCATACACACACGTGTGCACAAACACTCATACGCTTCAGAACATTTATCAGAAAACTCATTAACTCCTGGTTCACCATCATGATTTTAAAATAGTAAAATATATTTGGTAAGTAGTTATGCTCTCAATAACAGCCTCCTCCCTGTTCTTAAATTTTAGGCCTGTGACAGCTTGAGGAACAGGAACAGTGCAGGCAGAAACGCTAGCTCCCGACAGCAGCCATGTCCCAGGCAGAGGCATTTTGGGGGAGGAGAGATGCACCCACCACAGCATCCCCACGTGGCACTGGGCGAATGGCAGAAGCACTTCCACACACTTAGCACTGCCCTGATCAGTGTGGGTGCCTCCAAATGGGTGGGGGACAGAAAAGGATCGTCGCACGGGGAGGTATGCATGCTAACCCTTGTATTGCGAGCTGGTATAGACACAGCACCTCCCGAAACCGGGTGTATTATTACATCTCTTCACTAACCATTTGTATGTATGCATACTTATGTGTGTGTATGCATTGATATATATATGTCTGTAAATATATATGCACTCTAATACATAACTGAAACGTGCAACTAACTTAAATGTATTTTTTCTTATAAAATTGAGAAAAAGATTTAAGTGGGGTGTTTTCTGTTTCACTAGACACAACAGATGAAAAGTGCAACTGTAACCACAGGTTGTTATAGCGCTGAACCCAGAGATGCTGACACATTCACTGACATTCATTGACAACACCTACACAGGTAATACCAAACAACCCACATGGATAATACTGAACAACTCTGACAAACAAGCAGACCTTGTGTTGTTGGGGAAGAGGAAGGAATGGTGGAGGTGCTCACTGGCTGCAATCCGCCTTCCTGATTTTATGCTCAGGACAATTTCTTTTTGGTGCAAGTTTGCCTTGTGCCATCTATACAAGTGCACACTCAAGTGTGTCACTGGCAATCTCACAGGAGTTTCCTTCCTGATGAAGCCATGGTAGGAGTTGCACTGTGCTCCTTAGCGGTCAGCCTCCTACACATGCTTGGCACATGTCGAGGCCACTGACCAGCACGGACTTCACTGTCATTAAAGATGCAATGTGGACATACAGTCCCGGGACTGCAATATGCTATGGCAGACAGTCTGCCAGTCTGTTCCTCTCTGCATCAAACAGCGAGTAATGGACCCACATGGGGGGAAAGGTCGGGACCTGTATGAGGAGACCTTCAGGAGTAACTTCTGGCCTCTGAGTTTAGTAGCTCCAGCCTTTCTCAGGGTGGCTCTGGACAGGTAAGAGGAAAATAATCACAGTGAGAAGTCTTCCACATCAGCTAAGCCAGCTAAATCGCTGCTGGGAGAAGATCGACACTTACAGCAATACAAAATCACCTGTCAAAAGGATTTGAGAAAATCCAAAGCCAACATGGCAAAGAAGAAAATATAGGAGACTTAGAAGACATCCTTTAAAAAGATGAAAACATGTCCAAATAAGGAAAATAGAACAGAATGGTTAACTATAGAAGGCCAGAAAATATATTCAGAAATATTTGAAAAAAGGCATAAAAAGTAATACTAAATCTTTCCTCAGGCCCCTCAGGAGCAGGAAGCCTGCCAGAGTCTATGGAAAAGATATAAAAGGAATGCTCAGAAAAAAAGAAGGTCAGAGCAGAAAAACTAAAGTAATTTTCTGCGTTTGTATTCAGAGTTTGGGCAGGCTCCCATGCTGCAATTGCTTATCCACAGTTAAGAGCCCAGACAACATGCATGTATGACACACAAGACCTCTCACACAGTGCTTCAGCACTAGATGACTTGGAAGTGTGCAACTAATTGCACAACAATTTTTAAATCAATCCAGGATAAGCCTAGGGAACTACAGACAAGTGACTTTGACAACTGTACCAGCCAAATTAACAGAAACTGTTTTAAACAATAGAATAAGGGGTTATACAGACAAATATGACACAATGGGGAAATTCCACATAGTTTTTGTGATGAGTAGGGTTGACTGAAAATACTTCTGGAGTCTTTTGAAAGAGTCAAGAGTACAAAAGAGCTGGACAATAAAGTCTACCCTCATTTCCAAGAGATATGTGCAAAGGTCCTACACTGAAAGTTCTTAACCTAAGCAGCTATGTGACCAGAGAGGGTCTTCACACGGATAAATAAATGACCAAAGATTGGAAAAAATATCAGTTTTAAAGGAGTGGGTGGAGGAGGAGCTGCCAATAGTCAGGCTCCAGGCTGGGGCACATGCTGGTTAGTTTATAAATGACACAGAAAAGGATGTTAAAGAAAAGAGGTTTACAGTCACCAAGTTACTTAGATCCTGCCAGGTAAGTGTTGATCACTGCCACAAACAGGACTGAGGGCAAGACGGGCCCTTGGTGGGACCTGTGGGACTTGCAGTCTCCTACCTCAGTTCTCTAAGTGGTTCTTCCATTGCCAGCCTCCTTCTTTTCCCATACCTTCCCATCCAGGTTGAACTACAGCCTTATTCAGCAGGATAGAAAACTGGGAATTACATCTCTCCACTCTGAGAAATTACTCAAACAGAATAATTAAACACTGAAGCACAAATTGCCTCATTCAAACCCATTGAAGCTAATGGGAATCTATCCACTGATTTTAATTGCTTCAGTTTGGGTGCAAAATGACTGAAAACATCACTGGCAATTGGAAAGCCTGTAGCTTCAAATACATATTCAGTAGGGTAGTATTACAGAACAGAACACTATGGAGCTATCGGGAGCCACGGTCTATAAAACACCATCGGGGGCTATTACACAGTAATATTACATGTTGTTACAGCAAGTAAAGACCAAGTACACTTTTATCCAAACAGAAAAATAAAAATTATCTTAGTTGGCTCTTCACACCAACAGACAACCCCGTGATCTAGGTGGCAACATTGTTCAAACATAAGAAACTTGGTCAGAATCTCACAAATGCTCTGAAACATTTAACAGAAATTCAAGAGAAAAAAACCCAGATTCTTCTATTTTTGCTGCACAAATTAAGGCTTTAAGAAAACATTAGAAATTATTTGCAATATTGGCTGGAGATTTCCAAATATTTCTAAATTCTCAAAAGATCCTGGAAACCAACCAGTATCAATAATAATCTTTATTCAAACTGTATAAGAGAGAAAAATTACTGATTTTATAAAACAGATCTATAGAATAAACATACAAATATTTTCAGTACGTTAAAAATATTTGTAAGGCTAGTAGTATTTTCCGACGAGAAAGTACTGCTGACAGAAAATAGGAACATCCTGCAACATTTTCATTTGAAGAACAACGTATGTCTCCAGCCCAGTACGATACAGCAAGACAGTGCTATTTTAAATGTTTGGTATGCTTGTCAGAAGAAATCAGAAGAATCTTCAAAGCATTTTATGAACAATGCTTCACCAATTTTCTATCAGGAAAGTGTCTGGGAATACAGTGATATGTTTGGACGTGTTTTAGATGCCATAAAATTATGTCAACAAATACAGCAAAGGGAAGCTCTCACTTTTTAATGCAAGTTGTATTAAAGAGGGACACTTTGGAGATCTATGCTCTGGTTAGAGAGCTACTTTTCAGCCAACTATAGTTAGTATTTACTTAATCTGATATTTTTGTAAATAATTTTAGAACATTTTGCATTCAGTTATTATGGATGCATTTTACAACAATCTTGGCTGTTGAGTAGTATGAAATATAGCAAAATTAGAGCTACGGTAAACACAAAGCACACTTAATTCCTGTTTATGCCAAAATGCTAAATGTTTTCCTTTAAAAATCATCTATATACATTTAATTCCTGTTTATGCCAAAATGCTAAATGTTTCCTTTAAAAATTATCTACACATATATTTTACAGCACAGAACAGATGAAAGAATATGATGTCCTTTTTGATAACATCTTTTAAGTTGCACTTAACATGGTAATAGTGCTGAGCAGAAGTTACTTAAAACAGTCTTACAGTACATTTCACATCTATTTAAAAGCCAAATTACAATATTAAAATTATTTATTTGCCTTCCTTTTCATGTCTTTTCTTACATTAGAACTACTGGACAAACCACCATCATAATCAGGCTATCTTATTCATGATATATCTAATAAACTGTAGGATAAGAAAGAAAGCCTTTAAGTATATATCTGAAAGACCTGTATCACCTTTTTTGCAACTAGATTGTAAAATATATTCTGATTTATATTACTGCATTTGTTTTCCTAACTGCAGATGGTTCTATTGTATACATAGTTTTCTTGTCACAATTTTACTTCTCTTATTGGCTGAGAAAATAAAACAGTCTGGTATTTAACGTTTTCCTGTTTCCCTGTAAAGCCTAAATGACATACTGATACTGCTTGAGCTCTACCTGCCACATTACCATGTCTGCATTTGCCCATGGCCTCACCACTCTCCTCCTCCAGCCTCCCACGCTCAGCCCTGATCTTCCCAGGCCCTCTCCAGTATGCAAAGAGACGCTGCTTTAGACGAGTAGTTAATGTCTTTTATAAAAGAGGTCAAATTCACCCTAACTAGGAAGCAGGATGTATATCCTCTAAATTAACTCTCTGTAATATGTGTTAACTCCTGTCCATCCATTACACTGTACACCTTTTTTTGCTTGCAGAGAAAACTGCTCTAGAGGACAAAAGAAGCCCAGAAATGCATAGTTCTCCCATTTTTGTCCCAGTTGATGCAAAAATGACCTTGTCAACTTTCTTCTTCTTCCTCGTACTTTATTTCATAACACAGCTGTCCCTTTTATGGAACAGTTTTAAGGATAGCATTTGCATAAGCAAACCCTTTTATTTCCAGTTCATCTCAGTAGTATATAGCAAAGCCTCCTACCATAGCAAAGAGCAGAGAACAAACATGCCTACAAGTAATGTTTCCCTTGGTTACAAGAATCAAAGAACTTCCTTACTTTCAGAATCATACAGTGGGAAAAGTCACGCTCAGCCACCTTAACAAACTTAGTGCTACTGAAACCAGAGGCTACTACGCTTAGGTACGAATCTTCCAAACACTTGCCAAACTTGACAAAATTTGCCTGTTAAACACCATGTATCACAGAAGAAAAAAAAAATTATTCTTATTAGTAACAATAACTATTTTTATTAGTAACAATGACACACAATCCCAATCTTGCTCCCACTGAATTCAGTAACAAGTCTGTTATCATCTTTAGTGGGATTAGAATTAGACCAGAAATATAAAAATATTCTGTTTGATCAAAATTAATGTTATGGAATTCCGATTCTTCAATCCTAGCATGCCCACATCCATTTATTCCAACAAGCACCTTCTGCATGCAAAGACTATGCAATTCCCTTCTAAAAGAGACTGATGGTTAAGAGGTAGTTAGATAACATGTATATACTACAGCATGTATATAGCCTTTCAGATGATAAAGACCTCAAAGGCTGCAAACCTGCTGTCCTGAACAGGTCTCACTTTTAAATGCAGATAAACACTTTGGTAGCAGATTGAAGATTTTTTTTGTTTTCCAAAATAGTAAGTGTAACTCAGAACAGAGGAAATAGAAAGTTCATACAAAAAAGTGTTTTCAACTGATAAAAAGAATATTGCCTTTAACACAAAAAATAGCTTTCCTTTAAAAAAGGAAAGTGCTGTGGATAAAAGCCCACAGGAAGTAGTGAAAATGTCACTATATCCCATTATAGGCAAAATGCCTGCATAGGAGATTTTGATAAATGCATGCTTGCTAAAAAGGGTGCCCTTTTTAAATGAGCTAAATAATACGCAATTCAGTATTAGCAGTGTTTCATAAACACAGTCTATTGCCACCACTATAAGTCTCACTTATAATGGGGAAACACAACGCCTGTTTATAACAATCCACAAATCCATGGATATTTTTTCATTGCTTAGGATCCCCGTTACAGAAAACAATTATATAATGCTGGTCTGCATACAAAAACATACTCCTTGCTTTGTGCAGGACAACTTCCTATATTTAGCATGGGAAGTGTATAGATTTATTTTTCATTTCATTACTGCTTCCTTTTCAAAATATCATTTAAATGTTGGTCAAATTATAGCAACAAATTATAGCAACCTTCTTGTTTGGTAAATAGTACCAAGAAACACTACCAAATTGACATTTCTTCAATATTCTGATGATACAGGTTTCTAAATAGTATTGTAAACCATTTAATTTCTGTACAGATCATATGGGGAGATTGTTCTACTCAGGTTACATTGCGTATGTTTCCATTACATCAAATTACTTCTTGATGAGGAAAATACTGTCACATAATCACTGACTGGGGTTATCTTATATGTTGTTTTCCAATTTTGTTCACATCTCGTATTTTAAAATGTCATGTTATAGATTTTGGATATTGAGTTACAGCCAGCTAATGTACCAGTCTCCATCTTCCATTATATGTTTGCTTTTTGCTAAAAACCTTCAGTAGAATTTCTTTAAACCATGGGAAAAATAACTCAACAGAAATTACACCATTGCATTGCTAACAATAAAAATATTTTGCACTTTTGGAAATTTCAGGTGGAAGAGACTTCTGTAAATATTCAATCACTTACTTTGGTAGAGTTTTCAAGTGATTTTCTCTTAACTCCAAAATTCGCAATTTGACAAGTCTAGAAATATGATAGAAAATAATTAGTTCATTCAATGAATTAGTTCAGGAATTCAGAAGGACTATTTGAAACTACTTATTTCAACAAAAAAAGAGTCCCCTTAATGCACAATAGTAAGATGGCCAGTTGTTCTGGGGCTGAGTATGATACAAAATGTATTCAGAATGAAATAGCTTCATGTAAGGACAGATAGCTTCAGATAAGGACATATCTGTCCTTACTCGAACTCTTGTGAAAAACTTTGACATGTATCAGTCTTCCACAGTAATTCTAAACTATTTTTATTAATTATTCAAACAAGGCAAACATAGTAAAAGTGAATTTCTCTCAAACATTTCTAGACCTATTAAAGGATAAAAAGCAACTGATATTTAGTTTGCAACTTTCTTTTGTATTTTTGAGCACTGAATTCTACAACTCCACACAGGCAGACCAATACTACAGAACAGATCTTCATTGACTTTACTGTATTTTAGACAGAAGTAGACCATGTGCTTAAGTGTTGGCATAAATTAGAACCCATACACAACAGTACTTCATAATTCCATATCATTGTGCAAACTCTAATGGGAATATTATTTAAGCCACAGCAATAAATTTCATGAAGTAGAATAATGGCAAGAGAGAGAGAGAACACATCAGATAGGAGATGAAGAAACTAATGTATTAGAGTTCCAGAATTTGGGGCAGTATTGTCTAATTACCCATACTGTCTAGGAAGATAACTTGACAAACATGAAAGGATTTTGATTCATGTCACCCTTTTGCTGGTTCTTTAATCCCAAATTATAATCAATGTGGGGAGGAAAAGGAAGAGGATATAAAACCAAAAGGATGAACAAGGTCCTTTCCTCTTTATCTCAAATTGTACTCCACTCACAGAAAATCTGGAGTATCAAATCAACTGTTTTTGAAGGTACCTTCAATGCATGAGCTGACCATGCCCAGGATTGCTCAAGGCCTATGTGAAACTGAGCAGTTCTGCATAACTAATTTGTAATTGTATCATTCCTAAACAGAGACGTGAGACCAGAGTCATACCATTAAAGCTTTTAGGATATCATAGTTTCTAAATGTGAAGAAAGTTTATTGAGGAACTTTATGGTGAGTTTCAATGATTTCATTAATACTGCTTTTCATATTACTCTGTCTCTACAGTCTAAGTCCTTTAGTACCGTAAGTGTAAACATGTGAGAAAAGTTTAAAAAAAATACAACAAGGCTTTAAATAGTTCTCTGTCCAGCACAACACCAGTTTTCTGTTTCATGGGACCTCAGGCTTCCCACTATTATGCTCTTCTAGAAAACTATGATTTTTATCTTTTTACTACCAAATAAAGCAGAAAACATTTCAAGTCCTACAGTTGTGCTTAACCAGGACTAAAAAGAACAACTTTAAAAGAGAAATGTGTAGAGATGTTTACATGATGGTCAGGTAGACTCCATTCCTGACTTTATTCACATGGCTAAATGAGATTATAACAGACTGATTGAATATTACTGTTCCAGAAGATATAAAGAAAGTCCTAAAATTTGGAGAAGAGCAACAAGGGAGATACAGTTAAAGAGCTATGTGTGGCTAGTAAAAAAAAAAGAAGAGCAATGCCTGTGTGCTAATGTGGGAAGCTTCGGAAACATGACAAGGATCTGTAAATGCAAGACACCATATAGATAAAATAGGAGGAGAATAATAATAAAGGAATAACAACCACAACTGGAACTAGTGTAATTTCATTTAGATAAAATACGCATTTGTAAAAGGGGAAAAAAAAAGTGTTTCCTGCTAAAAGATTTAGAATACTCTACATGTCCTTAAGTGACAAAGATTATTAGACAAAGTACCAGCAAGGCTTTAGAAGAACATAATGAATATAAACACTTCACATCTGATAAATTGCAGGGTATTTAATATATTTATTTTTCCTTGACATTTGAACATAATGTCTGATTCAAAACTGCAGAAGCAGGCTGTCTTAGGATTTACTCTGATATTTCAAACACTCATCAAATGCAAACAATGACAATTTTTCTTCCTCTTTCTTCAACTAGGCATTTTCTAAAAGGTATTCCAGCGTAAAGCCCAGACTCAGCTCTGTGTCAGTGACAAGCCCATCAAGTGAATGCTGATAAAACAGCACTTTATATTTCTCAATGCCTGAGCATACCAATGTCATTTCCAACACAAATTATGTCACCTCAGGATTAATTTTGGAGCGCTGAGTTGATGTTCCCAGCAGAACAATAAAACACACATTTGGGTAGCTGGATGGACCAGGAAAAAACTAATACTGGGTGAATCCTGTAACGCCACCATATATTTTCTCTGTTAATCCTTTGTCTTCTGAGCTGTTTGCCCAACTGGACAATCTGAGGGCAGAAAGGCTGACCATTCCCTCACCAGTGTAACAGAGGTGGAACAAACTTGACATTTCCACCAGACCTGTGCAGTGTAAGGATCCACTGGCTTCTACTGCCCTCTTAAATGGCTATGGTAAATTGTGTTAACTTTGATTCCCGCCCCCCTCTGCTTTGTCCTTATCTAACACTTTTTGGCTCGGTTTCTGCTGCATTTATTTTTACTCCCATTCTACATCCTTTCTACTCTGCTGTCTTTCGAATCTTCTCTCTTGTTCTTGCTTTCACATTTTTCCTTTGGTTACTCCACCATGCTCAATCATTTCTTTCTTCTTTTCTGACCCACAACGCTTTTTCTTTCTGTTCATTTTTCAATAGGCATAGACTTATTGTTATTTTCTGCCCTTGCCACAATTTAATAACACATTCGATCAAGGACAGGCCTCTTCTTCAATTTCTATTTCTTCTCACCTTTTCCCTAAACCACCAAACTGCATCACTTCATCATAAAATTCTTGCTGACTTAACATTCTCTCTAACAACAACCATTCATCAAAATAGGGCTGAAAAGCCAAAATCTCTTTGCTTTTTCATTTTGCTTTCTTTTGTTTTTAAAAAGAATAGAGCTTTAGAATGGTCCCTTAAAGCCTAAACTGGGTTCATATGAAAGAGCAATGTGCTTTGATGACTAATTCTTACCTTCCAAAGTTAGCTGGAAGAAACTCCAAAAAGGCATCATTTAGATAGAGCTGGGTCAAATTTAGAAGTTGCGTGAAGCCATCTGGCAGCCTAAAAAAAACAGTTAAAAGCTTAATGCTCACACCAAAGTTGCTATGGAAATAATAACAATGTATATTTAGAAAGAGAAAGATGACTTTCTCTCTCACCTTCTTTTTCTACCCAAATTCTCAAGAAGAACTTACTTGTTACAGACAACATTTTTGCCTGTTCTCATCTTTTCCACGTTGCTATAACATGAAATTCAAATGCCTGGCATATTCGAGTTACATCAGCCTTTTCTCTCTTCCTAGCTGAGGGTTTCAAGCCAAAGGTGTTTTCTTTCTTTCTTTCTTTCTTTCTTGCTATCTCTCTTTTTTTTTTAAAAACTGAAATAGTAAAATTTCATCCTTTCATCTCCTTCACTCCATTTTATAAATCATGGGATTACAACACAGATTTTTTGTGACTATTATTGCAAGTTCTTCAAAGGAATAAGGGTTGCCAAAGTCCCAAGAGATTACAGTATGTGAGGACGAAGCATGGCTTACTTCCCAAATAAAGAAAGCACCAGCCCCCTGTGTTTAAAAGGCTGCATCATATGGACTGCTTTGCCAACACTTCCTCTCCTATGTGGAAAGACACCACATTTGTTACATAATACACACATCTTTTCATAGATACATCAACCCTGGATTTCAAACAATTAAAAAGAAATTTAGATTAATCCTGCAAACGAACTTGATACAATGCCTTTAAATTTTAGTTCACTTTGTGTAAATTTTCTGCACTTGCAGTAAACAAACACAAGCTACTGATACTCACTTAGAGACTGGATTGACACTTGCTTCAATAATTGTTAAACACTTACAACATTTAATATTTTCTGGAAAATCTTGAATTCCTAAAAAAATATTGAAAGAATTATTATACACATATAAAAAACTATTCAAATTGCTTTGTTCCTAAATGAGTTCATTTGACATCTTCAGATCAGACTTAAGCTATAACAGGAAGAATACATGTATTTTAGTATTATAGTCTAAAAGATGATACTTAAGCACTAAATAACTAGACCAGAACAGATAATATGCTTTGTACTAAAACTATTATGCTAATGCTTGATTTATATAATCTTCTAGAGTTAAACAGTGACATCATTTGTACTTATATTTGTGCCTTTCATTTCTTTCCAAACTGCTTATCTTCTTCTTCTTTGCCTCCTTCTCTTCTTGGGAGAACGTACATATAATCCTGAGAGTCTCTAGGCCTATACTGATAATAAATTTTTCAAAATTTTCAAGACACCCTAAGCCTCATTTTCAAAACAAAGACACTTAAGTTCAGACATGCAAAGGTTTTTAGGCACATAAATATGTAAATGCGTAGTTTGGAAATGCACATCAGCAAATTAGTCTCTGGCTATATAAATCCTGGTGGTTGTTTACCTGCAGCCTTATATGCTTAAATATGTTACACAAGAGCCCAGTAAGTACTAAGCCACTTTGCGAAGTGGAATGGTTCATAAGTGCACTGAAAAATGGTCTCCCACTCCTATTCCTAATATTTATCAGTCACAAGTCATCACGGGATACTATGCTAAAGCAACCTCTATTTTTTTGTTTTACAGAAAAGTAGATGAGGTAGATATCTACCCAGACCTCTCAAAAGTGCCAGACAGGAAAATAGTACAAAATCTAGAAAAAGAGCAAGTTTTCTATAACACAAGTTTGTTAATCATTAGGAATTAAAACTTTATTACTATTCATATTCATTACAATTCTTTAAAATACTTATACTTTTGATCTCTTACCATTTTTACTGATATCAAGTTCTTTGAGATTAACTAAGCTAGCGATAGTGGTTGGCAGACTTGAAAGGTCATTGTCTGGTATACTCAGTTTGCGTAAAGCTTGACAGTTGAACAGTTGCTGTAACATAAAAAGATACTTTACAGTGTTTCAGGAAAAAGATCAGTTTGGGATCATTATTTATACACAAAAGCAACAAATACCACAAAACTACATTTGCTACATAAGAATTCAATAATAAGAAAATATTCTGAAAACCCATTATTTGAGAAGACATTCTTACAGGCTGCTCAGTATCCTGAACACAGCTTATACGCAGTTGACAAGGATAATGAGAACAGTTGATTGGTAGCAGGAATGTTCAAAAAGAGCTTTCTGTCAAAAACTGCATACTCATTGCAATCAACATTTTGTAGGTACATGATACGTCATATGTGTCATATCAATTGAAATTTTTTGTGGCTTGTGGTAAATTAAAATATTTGATTGTGTAATTTAATTTCATGATAGATTTTAAAATATTTTGACTGCATGCAGAAGAAATTCGCTATCTTCAAGAAACAAAATGCTTTGACATTATCAAAACTATATGTTAAGTCTCCCCCAAAATTCAGTACTTGATTCTAATTTTTAATTCAAATTCAAATTTTATAAAATGTCAGAATTTCCGCTGCAAAAACAATCCTGCTTTCAACCTGAAGTAATCAACAAATCATGTTGAAAGCACCTACTTAACATAGCTGCTTTCCTCAAGAAATATCACTATCTCATACACCACCTTACACATGTAAAATTAATAAAACAACCATACGAAGAGAAAGCAGTCATGAAAACCGATTTCACATTTAGGCACATTGCATTGCAAGGTTAGAGGTGCCGTATATGAAGAACAAGCAGGTGCATTTTTTAGATAGAGTAGCTTATAGCTTCTTCAAGCCCAGCATGCTAGCAGGTATAAGAGGAGAATGCAATATAATTGCTTGGCTTATTTATTGCCATGCTCCACACCGCCCAGTGACAGTACTGCAGAAAATTGACTGTTAGGAGTAAGAGGGAAGGGTCACGCATGGCTACCCGCCTTGGTGGTACGAACCCTGGTTTGCGCACCCAGCACAGCGTCATTGCAGCTGGCCTCCAACCCCCAGTACCAACCACTCCTGCGCTACCCATCACACCAGACTGCAGGAAAGACCTGCTTCATATTACCCACTCTGTGGCTGCAGGCTCTAAAAACATCGCTCTTTTCAAGAGTTAAAAGTTACCAAACCCCGCAGGACTTTCTGCGAATATGAATTCACCAAATGGCACCAGAAAATTCAGTGGGTTCCAGAGAAGAGCAACTTCTCTCTGCAGGCATCTCAAAAGTGTTCTTCAAATATTAGTGCTATGTTTACAACAGATTTAGTCTTTCTTTCAGACTTCTATATCAGAATAAAGTCTATATACTCATCTACAGGCTATTTGAGAATGCATAATGATTTGATTGCCTAGATGAAAAACTCAGCCAAGTATTCAGAGAGGAGAAAATTAACACACAAATGGTGTGCAAATGCCAACCTGGTACTTCACCTGAAGTCAATTTTAGATCATTTTGAAACTGCATGTTTCTGCCGTAACTCATAATCCTTCAGAAACATCCTGCTTTTTCCTGAAGATAATCTATTCTCAGAAAACTGAGAGGGTATCACGTGAATAAAAAATGCTCAGAATGAGAAGCACCACACCACAATCACTGTCAATTGGCATCAAATATGAAAGGGCCTTTTTACTGAAAGACACTTTTCAAAATGCCTTTCTGTTGACATTTTTTTCAGATTTCCTCTTACATGAAATGTACTTGTTAATTCTCAAGATTGTGCAACAGCCTCCTCCCCATTGCTCACCAGCTAACGCCAATGGTAGGCAGAGAAGCGCAAGGCACTGCTACAGCACAGCAGCCCCACAGGAGTAACAGAAAGAACCATTTCCACGCTGGGGCCTACGGTTCACCCTGGCAGCCAAACTGAGTTACACATTTCTGCTTGCAGACAATGTTAATAAAGGGAAGTATCTCTCCAGAGAATGAGGAATTCCTCTGCGATGCATCTGAGAGCACCTACTTTTTCTCTTTTTTAAGGAAGCACATCATTTTGGACAAGACGGAAAGTAATGAAATTAACAGGCTCTAGGGTTTGCTCTTAAAATTTCTAGCCACGTTACTGTGTGAGAACAGCTGTAGACATTAGTAACATTCAGCATAGGGAACCTGCAGAATTTTGGTAGCTATACAAACTATACCATGCTATTATACCTGGAAAATGAAATTCCCAGTGCATGTTCCCAGCCATTCACCTGGAGAATTCTTCTTTTAAAAGCCAAAGAAGGCTTGGAACTTAAAGTTTTGACAATATCTGCACAGATACGAGGCTTTTGAACTGGTGAATGAAGAAGTGTAATAAAAAAATATTCCCTCTGGAGTAATTTTATGATGTACTGTTGTATCAGAAATAATACAAGAGTGTGAATACAGGTATGTAGGCCCAAAATAGCCCACTTTTTTTTACCCACTGGATTTTTGAAAGGTGTCTTTCTCAATTTCTAGTGCATTATGGGCCTTGCCATCATGATCTTGATGTAATCATCATACTGTATGTCCACATACTACTTTTATTCCTTTCAGACTAGGAACCAAGTGGTGCTAATAGTGCTGTGATTTGAGTTACAACAATGGGCCATTATTCTGCATATCTCAAGTTCTTGACTATACAGCAACAGACGTTGTTGGCTTCCAGGGCCATCAGAGAACAACATGAAATTTCTGCTCTTTACTTTCCATAGGCATAACTGTGAAATAAATTGGCTAACATATTGGTGGAACAGAAACATGATTTCTTATTGGCAGATTTAGAAAAAGTATTCAAGGCCTTTAATGGAAACTATAACTTATATAGCAAATGCAATACAAAAGAAAAATAGATTTAATTTATAATACCTACCCATCTACGTGAGCTATACATTAGTGATTACCTCAATATCATTTATACATTGGTTGTATTGTTTGTTCTCAGTGAGACAATTTAGCGTTAAGATGTAGCCTCTAACTTCAGTAGCATATTTAGCATTACTGGTATCTATTTTACCAACATGTGAGATGGCAAAGCACAGTGGTGGCTATTTCTAGAATTTGTTGTTAGAGACAGACAAATTTTTCCTAAGTCATGAACAAGTAAACTCATTTTGTCCATTACAAATTAGTCCAGATTTTACTTTATATTTATAAAGGAAAGCTGCTGGGGAGAATTTTCATCTCATTCATGTTCTTCTGGATACTGATTGCCAGTGACTCCACCTTCATTAAAATCGATATTCTTTTTTATTAGTCATTGATTCATTTGACTTATACAAATAGGGACATGCAGTAGCAGCTCATGATAATGAAGTCAAAGGCAAATAAAATAAAAGACTTGGCTAGATTTAGGGGAAAATAGAGAACAAGAATTATACAACAATCCTATATATAAATCCTTAAAAGAAAAGAAAAGAAAAATATTAGAAATTAGAAACTAGAAATCCATTTCGAATGAAGACAGCAGAAAAAAAGCATAATTACAATGCATAAAATGTAAAGTAAAAATTAAAAAAAAAACAGGCAGAATGAGTTTAATACAAAATAATTTCTTGGTTTCTCGTGTATAATGTATCTAGGTAGATAAGGACTTTGAAGCGAGTTTTTACCTATGCTTTTTTCATTACATTTTTAAACATGATAAAGCGTTCTGATGAGAGAAAATTTCAAAAGAATATTGTAACTTCAGAGGCACATAACATTTGGTAAGTAATAGAAAATTGACAAACCAAATTTTCTCTGGAAGAAGTTATTTGAATTCACATTTACAGAGAGAGGAAAGTTCTGCCTATGGTAGATCATAACGTGTAATACAAAAGTTAACGTTAAGTAATATGGTGCCATTTTAAGAAAAAAATGGCATTTTCTCTCCTAAAATATTAATTCAGTAGTGAAAAAAAGTTCAGACACATGCAGCAAAAAATATTTGAAGCAGAAAATTTGATAAAGAAATTATTTGGACTGTTTAATTTATGGTAATGATTAGTAAAGGCTTAAGACAAAAAATTATGAATGGTATAAAGCAAGCAAATTAACTGTCCCATTAATCTTCTCTTACACAAGGCCAAGACTATGTTAAACAATGCATTTACCCAAACTTAAGACCGATTAAAAGGATTTCTTCAATATATAGCATTTGCTTCAAAATATTATTTATAACAAAGAAAAATGAGAAAAAAGAGGTGCAAAAATAGAGTCCTATACGTTTAAATCTCTCCAAGGTATGTATTTATCTGCTGGTTTGTTTCACAAATAACAAATACAAAATAGATGATGACACAATACACTGCAAAGGTTTCATTAGCATGCACATTTCAGTTGTGACTGACACTAACAACTATCACCTTCATCCCAATTTCATAATTTTGGACCCCTTACCTTTGGCCCTCAGTTTTTCCATACAGAATTATGGCATATTGCTCTTGTTCTATACCCTGATGTATTTGTCTTCCATTATACGTTGCAGTTTAGTTTGAATATCATGGTGATGCATACTTTCAAGAGACCCAAAACAAATATTCCAAAAAACCCTAGCTAAATTAGACACTTAATATATTCTTCAGTATGATTCTTCAGTAGTATAATTAAAATATACAACATTAACCATAGGTTATTATTAAAAGAGAAATAGTCCTGAAGGTATTCAATAAAATGGCCTCCATCACAATCCATTTCATATTTATGGGGACAGAAAAAATATCTGGTTCTCTGCTGTCCTTTCTAGCAGCAGGAGAGATAAGGCAGTTCTGAATATCATTTTCCTGTGACACTTAAAAAGATTGTAGCTACCCTGTCTTACCATCTGTAAAGAATTTCTTGATGGAGTGAGCAATCTTAAGCAATGAACCATCATATCTGAATAAAGGAACTCCATGTAATGGAAAAAGTACGTTTTCTACATTTGTAAATAGACTTTATATAAAGTCTCTATGCAGTGTAAGTAAGAAATATGTTGAGAGATGATGAAGAATGGATTACAGTGGAACAATGTTTAATTAAAGACTTGTAAGCATCTTTCATGATAGTTGAGAAAAATTCAATTAAGGAATGGATTACATTACTTCATGCTTCATTATGTAGCTAGCACCTACTATTAATTGGTTTTTCCACTACCTTGCCCTCTTTTGTTTCCAGAACACTTAAGTTACAGTAACTTTTAATTCCTTATAGTAAACATAAATCAACAGAAGAACAGATTTAAAGATTCCATAAAAGAAGTTTTACACAGGAAGGATAACTTAGGTAATCTTATTGCAGGACTTCATTTGCAGTTATAAAAATATTAGTCAGATAGTACTGGCATTTGTCCCACAAGGATTAACAGCTTATCCTGACAAAGAGCAAAAGCAGTACTACAGAGGATCCAAATGTGAGATCATCTACCCCATATACTAGTGTACTCCTGGTCAAGGTATCAAATGCCATATTAATTACTTGTTGTGCAAGAAGTACTTCTTTTGAACTACTGTTAATTTCCCCACTTAAGACTTCATTGGCTGCCCCCTGTTCTTGTGCTATGAAGCAAGGAAAAGTAGGTGGCCCTACTCCCCCCCACGCAGTACCATCTGCAAGAACAGTGTCTCAACTGCTTGGGCCCTTCAGAGAGGGCAGAAAAAAAATTTGTAAAAATATAATTGAATCTCTAGAGTTAATAGCCATGACTCTTCCCACAGCAAGCAGGTCTCCTGGTCAAGAGCAAGCCCTGTTTCAGAGTTGAAGCACATGTTGAATACACATTTAAGAACACAACTTTGACATCTGTATTACAGGCAGAACACTGATTACCTTAGGTAGCTCTTCAATTTGATTGGCATCTAGATAAAGTTCCTCTAATGTCCGTTCAAAGTTAAAAACCTCCTTTGGCACCTGCTGCAGGCCACAGTGAGAGTAATCTAACACTGAGACGATTTCTTCTTCACCACGAAAACACCGGCAGGGCACCAAGCGGCCAATAATTTTCCTTTTGGTTGTCATCTCCAAACAGCATACTGAAGGAAAATGGGAAAAAAAGTTTTCTGAAACTATCAACATTTTGGGGACTATCTCTTTAGACTTATTATCAAGATTGCAGTCCATTAAATACAGTTTTTCCTGAAGGATATCTGTAGTCTGCGTTCTGCATTTCTTATTCTACCTTTCCACAAAACATGAAAAGTGAGATTTACCAGCATAATCACAAAAAGCAGTCTCAACACATCATCTGTTCCCCTACACTGGAACAGAAGAAAACACTCCAAGACCATCCACAACTGTTGCTTTAATGATGAAAATTAGCTGTTTAAATCCTACATGTATGAACATGTTCATCAGCCAAAGTACAAAGTGACAACATTTGTACTCCATGTTTTAGTCCCTTGCTCAGTTTGGACTGTGAGTCACTGAAGTGAATCAGAGTCATTTGGTTCCGATTCGCCCTGACGAACGCCCCATTGTATTATACCTGACTTCTCTGAAATCAACAGGGTTCCTTAGCTTTCCACAGTTACTGCTAGAGTATATTCGCTGTTTTTTCAACCATATGAATAAAGAAAAGGATACGTAAACTCAATTGGGTGTAAAACTACAACAAAACTAACCCAAAACCAGACTGCTGGTTCACCTGTCATTCCTGCTTCTCTTACGTTACCTTGGTCTGCTGAAAACTCAGATAAGGGACTTGGCAGAAATACCATTAATTTTTCTGCAGTAAAATAAACGTCTGGGAAATGTCACCACAGTCTGTTCCCTAACTTCTTCTAATCTAGATGCCAAGATCTTCCTTGCATACACACTTTGTATGAGTGCCTCTAACTCATATGAGTAACAGTTTACACAATTGTATCTTACTATTTTTCAGTGGAATAAAAATACTTTAACTCACTACTCTTGAGCTGAGAGAACGCTCAAGAAGCAGATTTTATACGTGTCAAGCAGTCTCTAAATCTGGACTAGATATTGACATTTTTAGAAGTTATTTTAACATGATTATAGATAAATCAGGCTGTTCTGAAACATATTACCACAAAGCCAAGAAAGGCTAAACCTTCAACTCCCATTTTCTAAACCACTTACAAGGTTTTGAGTTGTATTTATGAAAAAAATGCACAAAATTAGTCCAAGTAAAGCAAAACAAAGCTCATCAGGATCCTCTTTCACAGGATGCCAATGAAAATGCAACTGTATATTCATGCAAAATATCAGTGGAGATAATTCATATTGCTTAAGCCATTCTTTATCTGAAATGTAAAATAAAAAAAATAATTTAATTGGCCAGATAATGCTCCATTCATGGATCTCTGTGACTTTTTTATCATGTAACACATTGATATTTTGGACATAAATAAAATACTCAAATGTTTTATTTCCTTGTTTAAATTTTATTAGCACCTAATCTGCCTCTAGCAATCCCAGTGAGATGAGCGCACAAATACTGTCAGAACAAATACTGGTTTTTTATGTTCTCAAGAAGAAGACTGAGATGTTGAAATGAACAACAGTGAAACCAGAGTGCAGCTGGTTATTCATTTGGCAGTGCCAATGACAGGCTTTCTGTTGGCTGATTCTGGCTTAAGGGTAAAGCTTAAAACAGAGAAAAGGGTACAGTAATTCAGCTTGACCAGATGCCAAGTTTGTGGGCAGAACATAAAAGTTATATCTTAATTACAGTCGGCTGATGCAATGTAAACATCTGCATAATACAGTGTACATAAACTTCTGAAAATGTAAAAATAGAACACTTATAGGTATGAAAAAAGAAGCAACTCATTTACAAGCTAATAAATCACAAAAGCTAAAAGTTTTATTTCAGTTCAACGGTATAGTCCACTGCAGAACACAAACAGCCACACAGCTAAAATTTAAGAATGCCACACGCCACTCAAATTTACTCTGTGAACTTTGATTTAAATGTTTTTCATTTAAATTCCTTACACCAGGAACACTAGATCCCCAGTCAGAGTTCATACTCAACACTGTGGCTGGACCTGGGTTCTTGATTGGCACTCAAAATTTCCTGTGATAAAGAAATGTATATTTTAACATTGCCCCTAATTTTCCTCTGAAAAATAAGGCTATTGCCTTTGCAGCTTCAAATCTGTTGGTCAATTTCAAACCCGTTTGGGAGGAAAAGACTTTTATAGTTTTCTCAACTTCAAAAAAATTTTGCATTTTCACTTTTTATTTAAGGTGGGAAAAGTCCCAGAGCTCTGCCCCGAAGCAAGTCCAGTAGGAGAATGGCCCATCACACCAGAAGTGCTCCCAGTTCTTTCTCAGATCAGGTTTTTTCCTAATTGCTGTGTTATCTGCTCTCTCCAAATCTTTTTCACTGTATCTGCACCCACCACCATAGCACATGACATGCAATCAGCTTGTCTGGTCTCAGAAAGTCTATATTTGTGTGTCGAAAGCGGCTTTGGCCATCGCTACTTAAAGTTAGTCACCTTGCACCATGTTCTACCTGACTTTAGGATAATCTGCAGTTGCAGCAACTGACTTCAGCAAACCTTCACACCTGGGAAGCAGCAAGGAAAAGAGGCAGAGCAATGACAAGAGGGAAAGCTGTCAACATCAGCAGGGCTGCAGAAGGGGCCAAGGGGAAAGGATGTGAAGCACAGTGGCAGGCAGCCTCCAGCCATGTTCCCTTCCTAGGATGCCCAGCTGAGGCAGCCTGTCCTGGCCCTCCCCTCCTGAAGAAGCATCCCCTGTACGTAACAGGGCAAATGTCCCTGCTGGAAATGAGCCAGCTGCAGGACCCAGCCACAGGGAAGGCAGCACAAACACCTCACAGCCTCCCAACCTCTCTGCCTTGCCACCATTCCCAGAATCCGAGCACAGGCTAGAGAAGGGGTGGAACACAACCACTGACACCAATCTGCACTGCATCTTCAGTTCCAGAAATCTTCCCCAATAGCTCATTTGAGCATACAAGATCAAAACAGACAAAAACTCTAAAAGCATTGGTCACAGAATATGTATTTCACAAGAAAAATGAAATTAGTTATCAAGCTGCACAGCCTCTTTGTATTCAAGCATAGGAAGCAGCATTTGCAACTGCATATTTCAAACCTTGACACAATAAAAATAAATGCCCCTGTAATATCAAATTATCTGTAGCTTTTCAAGCCATTTGAAGATAATGAACAATTGAACAGTGACATGTACTTCAAAAACTACTCAGGAAAACATTCTTCCCATAGGCATTACAAAGCACTTAGCTTTGCGTTATTCTCCTCTACCATAGGCATACACATAAAAAAACCCCGCGTTTCATTTTAATAGAAACCCAGAACAATAACAGTATAATAGAACAGCTAGAAAGTGTACAAATACTGAAGTGATAGAACTGTACTAAAAATAGCAATTGCAACAGCAAAAACATTTTTAAAAAGTTTTTTCTTTTGTTTATGTAAACAAAAGTGTTTGCATTATTGCAGTTCATAAAAATATCTATAATTTCTTATTCAATGGAAAACTGTTTTAAAAATTAGAAAGAAAAAAATGCAGAGGATAAAAAAAAGTGATTTAATTACTTTACCTTCCTCAAAAGCTATGATAAGACCCAATTGTCATGATAAATTAGGTTGGTGGGATTAACTGGTTATCTATTGGAACTGTCCTCTTCAGGGGGAAAAAAAAAAAAAAACAAAACCAAAAAAAACCCCAAAAAAACCACAAACCAAACAAACCAGAATGTGATTTAGATAGATGAGCGATCTGTATTTAAGAAAAGATCAATACTGGAATAAGAAAGATACTTGAACCTGAATTATGGCGCATTGCTAAGGTTTTGTCAGAAAACTTAGTATGAAGTAACTCCACTACAGAAGCTGCTGCTTATAGAGTATTTGCTGGAAGAATGGCCATGTGAAGTATGAACTTAAATGTATTCTGATAAGAAGTGGGTTTGCATGTGTCCATAGTCTGCTCCATTACTTACCCCCTGTAATTAAAAAGAAAACAAACAAAAATGCTGAAAAACCTGTAAAAAAATCCCCTGGGATTTATATTGTTCTTTGCAATCATTTCAGAAAGCACCAGTACAGAATTAAAGGACCTGTGGTACAAATAAAAGGAGTAAAATTTCATGCCCTGTGGACTACTGGTAATTACACCCTTTATTAATTTCAGTATTATTAATTTCAGTATTATTAATTCTTACACTGGACTAATTCCAGCTTTGGTAATTACACTTTTCTTACCTACATTTTATTCCTTCATAATTTTCATAAAGCTTTTCTTTTGTTCTGATGGTTACTTACTGTAAGAGGATTGCTACTTGAGATCCTTGGGAACAAAATTTAAGTCAAATAGAGTGAATAGAAAGCCAACCTCCCATTTTTGGGAAGTTGAGTCACCATACGCATTGCTGCTTTATAAAATTCTTTAATCCCTGTAAGTGATACAGAAAGTCTTCCTACTTCCTCATAGAAACACCAGTGCTTAGTACTTTCCCCATTTAAACTAGTGAAAGAAACAGAATTCTCCAGAGCTGAGTATTAGAGGTTATTGCTCACCATATGTCACACGCTATACATTAAAGACTATATACTTCAAAAGATTCAGGTTGTCTATTCAGTCTCACATGTAAGAAAACTAAATTTTCCAAATTCATCAGACCACACATAGAAATGCTCAGCAACTTGGAAAGCTATAAAGACTGACCTGCAAAGGCAGTGGGAACAGGTGGATTTTTTACAATGCAAAAGAACTAGGATGGAACGTACATGCTTTTTTTTTTGCAATTCTGCTTAAGGAAACTTATTCACGTCTTAACTAATAAGTAATTCTATACAACTGCATTCATAACAAATTGTAATGTACCGTTTTTCAACAATTCAGAAAAACAAAATTAAATACAAACACATTTTTTTCCCACAAAAGCTTAAAAATGTTATGACCTGTTTTCTGAATGCTTTTTAAAAAATATATTCTTTCTTGAATCAAAGAAACTATGAAACAAGCATAAATATAAACTGCTATTTATCAGCTTCGTGCAAGCATCTCATTATCATTATCTGCAGTTTACTCTCTTATAAAGAAAAACAGTAGTTTTGTGGAAATTAATTAGAATAAAATCTAATCTATTCTCAATTAATGGATCTTTTGTGCAGTAAAACCACTAATCCCTGTTTCTCAGTAATCATGAGAGAAGTTCTCCCTACCTATTTAAAAGACAGAGGCAAAGAAAATTGCTGTACAGCTCACAAAGCTCTGATTTAAAGATGGAACTAAATAGCTCGACAAACTTCAAAACTTCAAATATCTTGAAAGAACAGGAGAGGCAGCAATTTTTTTCAAAAGACAAGACAGAAGAATTTATTTTTTCATCTCAGAAGTTTTTTCCTCTGCAATGGGCCTACACATCATCAGATATAGCCATTTTTCTTTTTTCCCCTCACAAAGTAATTAAAAATTTGCTTAAAAAAACACAACTAAAAAAAGCCATATCTCTCTAAAAATATTTTTATCTAATCGGTTTAGTTTTATCCTAAAATATGCAAAGTATTATCTTCAATGTGCTTTACTTTTCCATTAACAGTGTTAAATAACCAGTAACAACAAGTACCAAGTGGCAATTATTGGGCAAGCAACTTGAAAGAGTTGTAACACAAAAACTAGTTTCAAATTGCCTTTGGAACCCGCTTGATTTCCTGTTGATAGTGCACATAAAATAAGAATTCTCAAATACTGTATTTGAAAGATCTGACTGTAACTATGAAGTCAGCTCTCGATCATCTTGGACCTGCAAAACTTTGAATGCATATATTTATACACATGCTAAAAAAAAACCCAAACAAAACCAAAACACCCCAACAAAACCAAAAAAAACCAAACACCAAAAAACCAGGGTAGAAAGAATTGGTAAGACTATTAAGAAAAGCTCTGTGATTCATAGAAGCTTTGGTTTATATCAGGCTCACTGGCTTGTATCAAGCATGATGAGAATCATTCTGTCATAAGGAAACCAGCTCCTAAAATGATGGGTACTACTGAATTCTATGCAGCTCATTCTTTAAACAAATGTTATATAACCCTTCATTTAAAAAATAGTCTAGACTTTACAATAATCAAATCAAACATAATGTTTAAAAATGGTTGCCTGTGGAAGATAGAGATTTACCCTAACAAAGAAGTACCAGCTGTAATTTTTCCAGCATATTCTGCTGAACGAACAATCTGAGTGAAAACAGATGAGAAATAATGGTTGCACTAACATTATACATTTTTATTCTGCTACACAGCCAGGACTGATTAACTTCACACAGCCTTAAGCCTACTCTCCTGTTACAAGTTCCACAGCATTGCTGTATGTTAGCATGACTAGCACTACAGAGCAGCTGCTCCATATATACATGTTCTTCAAGCCCTTGAAAGTCTTCACTAAAATCAATTTAAAATCATTGCAGGCAATTTTAATTCTTAGAAGTAAACAATAGTTTTCTGACATCTTTTTCTAAAGTGTAAAGTAGATATATGAAGAAAAGAGGTAGTTAAAATGCTGCTGTAAAAAACTCCAGAATTTGCCTCTGTATAACTGGTAGTATAAATCAGCTTTTCATTATCTGTTTTTCAGTATAGATTAATTATGGATTTAATTTTTCTGCCAAACAAGTTTTTGATGTAACACTTCATTCAAGTATTCTTATCTCAGGGAGGTCTTAGTTCCCCGATACACTGCCATAGTCAATGGCCTGAGTCAAAATTCAAACAGGAAGAAAAACAACAGGTAGTAAGTATTGCAGGACCAGCCTGTGTTGTCTGACAAGGTATCAAACATAAAATTTTTCATACTGTTGAAATTTCATTCAGAAAACTGCAAGAAATTGCAACGTTTAAGTGATCTGGTAGTGCTAGAAAGTTACTGAGAAATCCTGAAAATAAAGAACTTCTAAGTCTGAACGTGAGCATTACAAGGCTGAAATGAATAATAACAGTAACGTTTGCCAGAGAGTTCAGAAAATATTAATTACATTCAAAGCAGCAGACAATTCGCTTCACTGATTTCTTTGTCATACATCACAGATAAGTGATGATTTTTCTGTTTCTTTTTTCTTTCTCTTATTATCAGCGTAATCAACAACATTAATATGCTAATACGTTGGCTCTTTGCAGTGAGTTATACTATCAAGCTTAGAAATCACAAATATATCAATCACTAAACCAATCCCAGTTTCCATCATCCCCTTCTAGTTCTCCCAGAGGTCTTTCATCACTCCAGAAGTGATGAAAGCGGAGAGCAGTTCCTCGAGAGACCCAGCCAGCCAGTCCCCAGAGACCCATCCCGCTTGGAGCCTCCAAAGCGGACACCCTCAACCTGCCCCCGCAACCCAGCCAAGCCCACTCATCACTGACAACTCCCCTTGCTGTGGTCCAGCTCTCTCGGGGCACAGCCCTAGCCTGAACACTGGCACAGCACAGGTGACTGATCACAAGAGGAGGCTGGAGACCAAACTCTTCAGCCACTATTTCTTTTCCTGATATCATACCTTTCTTTAAACCACATCTTGTTGATGGTAGTACTACTTTTTTCTTCAAATCCCAGACAACACTTGTTTGTGAAACAGAAGCCTTTTCTGAAGCGTTTAGCTTAATTTGTGATTCTAAAAGTGCTGAAGGTACAGAAGGTATCCCTCCTCTGACCTTAGGAAGGCATTGGGAGTTTTCCAGTTCATTCCAATAGGCTGGAATTTATGTTACATTTTCTCTGCTGAAAGAGATTTGATAATAGGGACTATGCACATGAAATGGAACAAAGCTGAGCATAAGGTTGTAATTAAAAAAAAACAACCACGAAAACAACCCTCAAATTTTCTTCAGCCAAAACCCTTTTCCTCACTGATATTCTCCTAGCACTGGCCAGACATCCACTTCTGTTTCCTTTCTTCTCTTTTAATTAATTATGTGTGCTGTTTAGATGATTTACATTGTGTCCATTTTCAGTCTGGGTCACTGAAATAATTAGGGAGCTTCAAAGGTCTGAGAGTCATCTTAATTTTCAGTACAACTTTTCAATTAGAAACATAGCACCCTTAATAATTTAGACATTTTTTAGGAAATATAGAAAGATTGTATCTGCATATATGAGCTGTGCCCTCTTCATCCAGCTTTTAGTGTTTAAATACACTTCTCATCTTTCTATTATATGCATCATTGTGGGCATCGTCTTAGTGCTGTCTTGTATGGAACTCTGTGTGAGTTTTTATTCATTTATTTCTTTGCTTAGTCAAATGTATAACTCTTAATACTTCCATTTTGTAGTTTTTATTCTAGTCAAGACTTTTGTCTATAGCTGTAATACCATACTTGTCACATGAGAATTATGGTTATGTAAGCTCTTACATCAGTAGTGACTGCTATTTTTCATATTCTCACAATTTTCCAATTCAAAAAGAAGTTCTGATGAAATGTAATCTGCTTATTCTTTGCCTGATAATCAGCATCCCTCTTCTTTAAAACTGTATGTCACCTGTAAAATTTGCTTTTTTTCCCCTGAAGACATTGAAATGGGAAGGTGTATTAATGCCTTTGCAGAAGACATTACAATACTTCATTGGAAACAAATATACAACTTTGCTTACCCATGTCTAGAAAAAATTACCTTAAAGTGGAAGAGATGCAAGGAAGGGACTAGAACAAATATAGAGAGTGTATGACAGCAGGAAACAGACAGCCCATTCACATGGCCCACTGGCCAAGGAGGCTGCAAAGGGACAGCGAGGGGCACCAGGACATGGCTGGCAGGAGCCACCACCGTTGCTGCAGCTCAGAGCACCTCTGCTTACCGAACCCCTCGCTGGGGCTTGACTGCTCCTGTTACCCAGCTGCTGAAGTTGGGGATTTCTCTAGTGACGTACTACAGACACATCAGTCCTATTCATCCTCCCTTATGGAAGGGCACAGTGCTTTCCCCATACACTCCAGCAAAGGAGAGCCACGTACGTCTAAGGAAGATGCTTGCACAAGAACGAGTGTGCTTGAATTGGTCTTGAAGGCTGGAGACTAGAAAATTTTTGCGAGTCAAAGCAATGAGGCTTTTGCCACCCTGCTTTCAGTGAAAGTATGAGGTAAAAAGCCCTGGGTACCTCTAAAACAAGACCAATTCGTTTCTGACTGTACCTATCTGTATGACACTTGCACGGCAGTGCATGACACGGATGTCTGGTGAACGGGATTGGACTCCACGGTGGTGGAGTCCCAGCCATGTATGTTTCCATACATACATACAGGCAAGCAAGTGTTCGGGAGGCAGGGCAGAGAATGTGCGTGAACAGGTTGGTCATGTTATCTACAGCCAAGGCCTGGCTGGCCAGCCATCCTCCCCATCACATTCAAAACCATCCACCAGTTTTGTTTTAATACACTCTTCTGAATATAGGATGAGATTTCAAATCCATCTTTGCTCTTAGTTATTATGAGCTGCTAAAGAGAAACAAATGAAACTCTATGGATGATTCTTTTTCCAACATTTCTGCTAAAGTAAATGCAATTGTGGACTGAAAGTATTTTTCCACGTAGGGAAAGAAAAAAGAAAGAAAAAGGAAAAAACGCAATTTAGTCTCTGTATTTTAATAAATCAGTGATAAGACCTATGCAGGAAGGGAAGAAAAAACAGGGGCAATATTAGAAGACTTACAGGAGGAAATAGCTGCAAGCAAGGCTCTGAGGGAGCATGCTACGGAATTTCAGAGAAAGGCTCCACTCTGCAGACATTTGATTCTGATCGTGGCTGGCCATGGAGAACACAATTTCAGAAAAACAATGTAAAACTTCCATGCCTTCCAATTAAGGTCACATTTTTTGCAAGGTTCCAATTAATATATTTTGAAAAGGAGAAAGTGCACTGCTTGGTTTGACCAGATCTCTTTCTTTTTTACCTCATTGTCTCCATCGGAAGTCACTATACATTTTTTTAAGCTACAGTTTTATATACCCTGTTTAGAAGCAAGAAGCATATTCTACTGAAATTTCACACTTGAGCCAGGTGAAGGAGTCAGGCATGTCACTTTTATGTTCTAATTGGTAACTCAAATTTAGGAATTTAGATATTCAGTTTGTGTAAGCCATTTGTAATAGTTTTCATTAATCTTTCTGAAAAGATTAAGAAACTATAGTTCCAAAGGCAAAGTCACAACAGTAGAATTATTAGAATGCTTCCAAACGGGAATTTGTCTCATCAAAAAGAGGGGTTTGAAATATTATCTGAATTGTTTTCCTTGCACAGAAATACCACGATAACCAGCATATCTTACCCAGAAATGCCATTTAATGCATGATAATTGAATTTTCTTCATTATATTTCCATTATAATATTCTGCATTCAAGTTCATATTTAGATTTTGGTAATCCTAAACCAAAATAACCGAGGATGAATAATCAGGTTTCAACTTTACCTTTTGTCTCCCAAGAATATTAATGACAGAAAGTTTCTTTATCTTTGCTACAAGATCTGGGATGTCACTTATGACTTGACCATCATGGGATTTGGGAAATTTGCAAAAAGAGTAAAGTAAAATTTAAGACAGAATTATTTCTACAAAATATCAGTCAGTTTTGAATTACCAGACCTTTAACCCCGCTCTGTGACACTGGACCCAATCTTTACCTTTTCTGATAAGATATTCATTTATTTCAGTTAAAGTTTACTATTGGTCTTGACTTGAAATTCTTAAGTGAGATTTTTCTGAGTAAATGTTTTTTGGATGATCTTAATCACAGACAATGATGACTCCAAGAACAAAGACAGTGTAGTGACAGCAAAAAAAGTTGTTGGGGTTGTTTTTAAAAAAAAAAAAAAAAAAAATCTGCATCCTATTCTCCCGAACCTTAAGGAAAACTCCAGTTTTGTTCAGTTTCTTTTTATACAAGGACTGACAAAATTTCAATAACTTGTTGCAAATCAGTAGCACATGCTGAAAATTAATAATTATGCTCTTAATTGCTAGAAATTACAATCAGTTTGATGGCCCACCCTGCAGACATTTAAGTAGGAGAGAATCCCAATAAACTAAGATGAGGAATAGACTTCTTTGGAAAGCATGCTTTCTGGAAACTGGGAAATTTACATTTAAACTTAGATCTTTGATGTGTTTCAGCTTTTCAGTAATCCTTTAGTTTAAAAGATTATCTGGTATGAAATTTAGTATGAAATATGCTTTGTTTCTTGCTTTATGGTATAATGGATTTTGCTGCCTATATGATGGCTAGAACTGCCATCAAAGAACAGTAGAGAAAACATCATTTACCTGCTAAATACATGAACCAAACAAATTGGTATTTAAATACGAGCATAAAATTTTCATTAAGTCTGGGTTTCTTCCTCATAGAGGAAAAGGATAATACAGAATGCCCAATTACTTTTCAGTGGTTTACATCACAATCCGTCTGCATTATTCCTGACATATTAATCAGCTTAGCAGGAGCTTACTACAGGAAAACTGTATGCATTTTGCTGAGTTTGCACAATGAAAGTTCCAGAGATGATAATGTGCAACTACAAACTGCAGCTAGAAAAGGAAGTTTTAATTAAAAGTGACAACTATGTCTTACAATGAAAGCTGATCATCTGAAAGAACCCAGGCAGAGATGTGCTGGGACAAGGGACCTTTCTCTTCCTTCTTATTACTGCTACCTTGCTCAGCATGTGTATGATACAGTCACATTGGAGCAGATATTACTGAAGTCCAAAACAGAAGCAGACTAAGTTCATTTTCAACATGTTATAACATCTATTTGTTTAGACATCTCTATTTCCAAAACACGGTTACATTTGAAATACATATAACAAACTGCCCAGAAAATGCATGTTGCTTGCTCACCATGGTAAATGTTCACATCCAGCCACAAACCTTTTTCTTTTTGAAAAATAGAAATTTTTTAATCATTAAAAAAAATACAGTTCTGATTCCATGTGAGGTTTTTTGCCAACTTTCTCCACCACTCAAACTCTACCTTGAGAGTTTCTGTCCCTTAAGGTCACCACTCCTGTGAATATTCCTACTATTCCTTGTATTTTTCATGAGGTCCAGTCTAGCCCACCACCTGCAGGACTGCATCTATGCTTCAGGATGTCTATGTCCTAGTTCCACACCAGAATGAAATCTGCTTGTACACCACTCCACTCTTTCTCTTCTGCTTGCATCAAAGAAAACTGGGCCATGCAGGCCAGACAGAAACTGAGTAATTTGGCACTGCCACAGCAATGTAGATCGCTTCACTTAAACAGTCCCTGATGGTTGTTACCGGACCAGTTCAGCACACACTCCGTGTCGCATTACAGCACTGGCAGGCAGCTCTGGGCTTCTCCCTTCCTATTCTCCCAGATGATGCTCCCAGATGCCTCCTCTTGACCTTTTATCAAACTGTTCCTCTTTGAACAGCCCTGTAACCGACACGTATTTTCCTATCACCCTCCATTTTATTGCCAGGTATAGTCCATCCAAAGCCTTTTTTGATCCCCGATTGTCGTCTTCACCGCACTCTCCTTGTATAGGAACTGTTTTGACTTCACCTTGCCACCACCTAGTTCAACTCTTCCACTTTCCAAGTGACTGAAGTGTCAGAAGTACTGCTTACTCTCCGATTGCTGTTGCTTATCTTCTCTCTTAACATCTCCGGGTAGCCTTCTATATTTTGCATAACCTATTCCCCAGTGGTCACCTACCTTCTTTAGCCTTTTCTGGTCTTGCAATCGTCCACCAGCAATAACTTCTTATCTGCCCTGTCCTCTCCTTCCTTCCTGATCTTAATACAGTTCTTGATTCACTCGCCTTCATACATCCCCTTTTGCCCTTCACATCCCAACAACAGGTCTTACCTCCAGACCTCTCTCCTGGCTCACATCCTCTTTCCTCTGCCTCCCCAACCCCCTGCATCTGGCTTTTAAGTTATGCACTGCCACAACTATTTCCAGTAATCAGGCTGGCTTTCTTTACTATATAATCAGTCTCTCTTCTATGAGTTCCTACATAAACATTCAATTCTCCAACTGAATTGCACAAACACATAACTTAGTTATTACCATTGTTCAGTCGCAACTAAAAGCTTTCCCCCCGTGCTTACTCTTTCTCTCTACAGAAGGTCTTAAAATTTTGCCAAGAAAAATATAAAACCTTTTGTTGTCTATCAGTTCCTCTTTCTTCTGTTATTCTATCCTCCTTCCTGGCTACGGATACAATTTTTTTCAGTGTTCCCCATTTGTTTCACCATACCCATTAATGCTAAGCATCCGGGCTGTAATATGCTTGCATGTATGTTCATAAATCGGATTATCAAAATGCAAAAGCCTATGTCTGCATATCAAAATGTCAGCACAAGTGAAATCTTAAAAACATAATTCCCACAAGTATCCATGAAAATTAGTTGCTTGCTTACAAGAATACAATTTTACATCTAAACAGACATTTATCTCTATAAATACCTCACTACCCATGAATACCCGAGTACATCTCCTCTGTATTTCAATGTATACAGTAGCTGCCATGTTTTTCTCTTGCATGTTTTTAGCCAGAATCAAGTAATAAAATCTGAATTTTGCCCTTTCCCCTCAATATCAACTAGTCCCATCACTAGCCTTGAGCTGTGAAGTATTAAGCACACAGACACCCTGGATTAAAACCCTCCAGAATTCAGGGGGATGGCGTATTTCATCTTTAGAGTTTAAAATATATTTATACTAGAAAAAGTTCATTTCATTTCAGTAAAGACTATCTTATGTAATTGCAGAACTATGAATTTTTTATATGAATTCACAGGAGAGATCTGCACAGAGTATTCTCTTTCTGTCCAACCATACTGACTTCTCCTTAAAATCTTGCAAGGTTCAAATTCTGTGGCAGGAGGCAATCTTGGGAAACTAAAGGCAGGCATAACAAGAAATATCATAAGAGAAGAAAAGATGGGGACCAATGCAAAAATGATATATCACTCTTGGAAAAAGTTAATTATGCCATAGCAAACGAGCCTAGTTCTTTACTGAATTTTCATGAGTAAATATCACAGTTTATTAAACACATACAAAGAATATTGAAGACTCGGAAAGGACACCACTAGTAACTGGAAGAGGGAGACTTCCAACGTTATGGTTGTCTACACAGCTGTCGGAGATCACAAGAATGATCTTTTTGTTAACATTATCGTCATATAATGTATTACTGGTAAATGGTTTCTTAAAATTTGATTTCACTTCCTGAAGGAAATTTGTGGGTGGCATATTCTCACTTTCTTTCAGTAACCCAGTTTTTTACACTTAAATGCATTTTGCAGTTTTCTCCATTTGTGGTTTAAACATGTTTTGCCAGCATCAGTTGCCCCATCATCTTGAGATGAATTCAGAACAGCCTCATTGGCAGAAATGAAATCATCTTCTTCCTTTGTAGGAAGTGGGGGGGGCTTTCTCTGCCAATACCGCAGTTACCAACCCACTGCAGAAAACAGCACAACCAGCCCCGCCCACAGTGCTGTCCACTTCAGCCCCAGAGCAAAGCTGCAGAACCGCCACAGTCTGTTAGGTGTGCCTTGCTTTGGGTGTACCTGTTTGGCAAGGCTGAGAGTAACTGCCACTTGTACAAGAAAACGGCAGATTTAAGGGCAACTTTAGGACAGCTCCTCTCTTTTCCAAGTAAATTATTGTGCCAGAAGGCCTTGGCTTTATAAATCTGGAAAAAACCTTACCAGACCTCTTTTTGCTTCAAATTATTCCCAAAGAACAAGAAACAAGGCCTTTGACTGGCTGATACAAACCCAGCTCCTGTTTTTAACACTAAATTTAAAAAAAAAAAAAAAAAATAAATCCATTCAACAGTTTGTGGATGTAAACTCCATATCAAAGTCCAGGGAGTCTTATCAGTTTAGATGAGTCACTCTCAAAATGCAGCAGATAATGGTCAGTCTAATATTTTAGATACTGGAACACCTCAAAAGTCAGGTTTACTATGCAGCAGGGATAATAAATATGTTTAGAAGCATCATGGAAGATAAAGACGTCTATTCAGTTTGTTCCATCCTCCTATATAGCCACTAAAACCACTCCCAGCAGTAAGGCATGCTGTGCTGTAAGGGGCTCATGTTTAACCAATAATGTTGAAAAACAAAAAAAGAAAGGCAGGCTGCAACACACTGCTTCGATGTTTGTGGGGAATGTATAAGCTGTTAGTATATATTCTCTGCTGGTTAATTTTCTAGCTCATGTCTACTCTCGCTACTCTTTCAACGCATAAATCAATAGTACTCATCCATCTTCTGATCTTTTTTTTTTGCAGAATACATAACTTTCATTACCATCACAGCCACTGCTGAATGAGAATTGTCATCCTTGCAAATTCATGTGCTAATAATACGCCTGGAGACACACTTGCTAACACCGAGAACCAGATGTACCTCGCCTCATCTTTGGCCACGTGGAAGTTCAGGATCTGGAGCAAGCTAGTCCTTTAGGCTCCTTCTTGGTCAGCACCACAAGAAAGCCACCTTAGTGTGCAGATTTATTCCACAAGTTAGGGGTCTGAAATGGATGGGATGAATAACCCAGGCCATTGAAAAAAGCGCATTTGAAAAGAACTGTATTTCTAAAGGTTTCATCAGCAGAGGGCTCTAGAATTACATCCTCTTAAGTATCGTGTTCCCTCCCATGATTAATCTGTCCCAGTTTTTTTTAGTCAATTAACATGCTGTTCTTATGGTACAAATGTTCTCTAAAAAAATTCTCACAGCTGAGCTGTCAAACACTGAAATTCAGTACATTGGAATGTCAGGTTTTTAACAAAGTCCTGGAGTTTGTAAAGTATAATCAGAACTTTAATGCCCAATTATGCAATCTTAGCAATGACTTTCTGAATAGAATATTATCATTTTCATTGTAAACTGGGATCATCAACCAGAACTGTACCAAATTGTTCCACTCAAGAAATACAAGGGCTTGATTCTTAACGGAGGGCTTTGGAAGCTCGAAGATTCAAGCACTTTGGCACATTCTTTCCATTCAGCAACAGTGATTTTCTTTGTTTTTTTTTTTTTTAGCATTTCCCTTGCTTATGCATGCTTTTGTCTGGTGGTCATAATTAAATTGCTAACTGTTCACTCTTACAAAACATAAGGTCTTTCCTTGTCTCAGCTCATTTAGTTTAGCAGACATTCTTCAAGGGCTAAGATACTTCCCCTGAGCAAGCACAAATGAATGCTAGAAGTCCAATGTAATTTCTCACAGCCTGAAACAAGATTAAAAAAGTGTGGACAAAGAACTAAGCAATATTTTAGCATCCACCCACCTGCCAAATTAAGTCTTAGCTGTATATAAACAGGGATAGCCTTTCGGCAGCAACTTATAAATAGACATACAACTTCCATTGTACAATCTGCTCTGGTGACAAGAAGCCTAAAAGGGAGTGCAAGCTTGGCCTAGAGGCATGTTGTTGTAAGCTAGAGAGAACTGAAATACAGAATTTCCTGTCCTTGACTGAATTAGCAAAACTATGGTATTTTAATGGACACACTTTCTGTATCAAGTATTATATAAAGTATCTGTACCAAGTATCAAGTATTATAATCATTTGGACAACTACAAGCCAAAGCAAAAATTCCATTGAAGCAGGTAATAAGCTAATGCCAAATAAAACTGAAAAGACATACCCAGATCTGACTGAATTACAGCTATGCCATAATATTCATAGTAATATTCATAAAGGTGTTAAAATATACTCCTATTCCATCTTAAAATGTTCAGGTTAATTCTTACACCTATGTGATAATATTCATACTAACATTTGTAAAGGTGTTAAAATATACTCCTTATCCATCTTGAAATGTTCAGGTTAATTCTTGCAGGAGCCATCAATAATATAATTTCATCTACTTCAGAATACAACACTCAAGCAGATGCTTTTTATAAAGATTTAACTAGTTTTTCTGAGCTACATCAATGTAGTATTTGATATATCTTCTTCCATAATCAAACTGAATAATCCTATTTTGTCATTCTTACAGTGTAAGCAAAAGAATCAAGGATTTTCCTGAAGGTTTTATAAATTTATCTAGATAGTTTATGACTTCATCAGTTTATTTCAAATTAAATTATTCCAGCAACATTTCTACTGATAATTATGAAAATCATGTACTGATAGATTGCTCCACATGAGCAGCATAGCAGAACATGGTTCACAATACCTACTCAAGTGTTCTTTTGCATTTGACATATTTGTCTTGCTATTGCTTGACTCATCAAAACACTTTAATGCTAATTTATATTGAAATATTTATAACGTATTTGTAATTCAACAGTTGAAAGATGCTTTGTCACTTTTCATGTCTGTTGTCTATATGGATTCTCTTTGTGAGACCCAGAGAAGGCAATGGAAAGGGCTGCTGTATGGATGTGGATGTCCACATCAAAAAACCAAACCAAACAAAAAAAACCATATGCTTGAATTATATACATTACAGTCATTAGTTCTGGGTGATTACCAAACAACACTGAACATACAGAAAAGAAATTAGAAATCATGGATTTACTAATTTACTATAAGTAGTCGGCTCTTGTAACTTAGAGATGGTTCTGCTAACATCTCATTATACACATTCTTTCACTGAGTTCTATAACAGCAAAATAAAAACTCAATCCCTCCATAGCCTAAAAAAGGCAAAAAACCATCCTATCAGGACTTAATTTAAAGGAAACAAAATAATTGTGATAACAATCTAGGTATTTAATTCCATCTATTGACTGGTAAGCAAGGATATCTTTAAACCACCATCAGAAGACATGAGGGAATGAGACAACACCAAAAGAGTTGTTACTGCTTATGGCTTGAGAGGCTATGCACATAAAGAATGGCATTTAACTGTAACTGCTGCAAGGACTTTCAATATACAATATTTCCAACTCTCAGCTATATTGGTTTTGACAGTTTTACAGTGTTGTCATGCAAGAGAGGGACTTGCAGAAAACTATTCTGCAAGAAGACATTGCAAAAGCCAGGAAAAAGTTCTGAAGAGTACTTTTCAGGCTTAAGCTTCAGATCCAGTTTCTCAGCCTCAGCCTTTTGGTGAGCTTCACTGATTTGAAGTAAAATAACGGCAGACTAAAAAAAAAAAAAAAAAGAATACCACTGTGCTCAGACTAAAGAGAATTTGGAGCGGGACGTGAAAGAATCTGGAAATGCATGAAAAATCACCAGCAGTCAAGATGATTACAGAGAAGACATGTAGGAACGGACAGAGGTAGTACAGAACTGGAACAAAAGCTGAACAAAAGCTGAGGGGAAAGCCTTTAGTCAATACACAAGAAAGAGTAAATTGTAAATCCAGCAAAGGAATGCAATGATAGCTTCACTGATGAACCACTGTCCTTTGATTTCGTAGCAACTGCCTCAGACCTTTTTATGTCTATAAAGAGGTGATTACAGCTTTGTTGGGTCAAGTGACATATGGATCAGGACTGCCCAGAGTACAGTACTCTAAGTGCCACTGAACCGCATTAGAAACTGAACATGAACATCTGAATTTCAGCCTGAATGAGGAAAAAACATTTGGAACAGCTTGGAATGAATCCCATTTCACCCTCCCACCAAGGAAAACAGATGGTATCAGAAAGATGAACAACAACCTAACAGTCTATGCTACTGTTCTTAAAGAATAAAAACAGAGAGGCAGAGGAGTATAGGACGGGAAGGAACTTTTCTGGTGAATTATGATGCCCTACTACAGCTTACAACCACATCATTTAACCTCTTAACTAAACTCTTCTAACTCCATCTCCAGTCAAATGTTTTCTTACTCCTGGCTAGTCCTACTGGAATGTTCTTGTAGAACTTCACTTTTTCCGAGTTTCATATGACTATTAATAACTGGCCTAAATTCATTCAGAGGCTATTTATACCTACTCGCACCTTTGCCAACATGTTCATTCATAGGTATGAACTTGATAGAATAGACACAAGTCTAACAGAATGAGAAAATTCAAAAGAAGCAATAGAAACTGTTACAAGGTCATCAAAACCAGATTCATCCTTGTAGAGTCTTTTTTGACCTTATCTGGCTATATAATGTATAAGCAAAACAAATGTTCTAAAATACTGTTAATTAAACTAACTTTTTTGTTTCTTTTACCTTAATATAAAAGGGAAATACAGTAATAAAAAGTAATGCATGAAACGGCTTCTCTATCAGCAAAATGTCATCATAAAGCATTCTCGGGTTCCCCCAAGCTAGAAAGACAGTGTGGTCAGGGGTCTAGAGCATGACATAAAGGAGAAGCTGAGAGAAATGGGTTTGCTTATCCCCAAGAAGAGAAGGCACAGAGTGATTTAACTGCTCTCTTCATCTACACACGGGCGAACAGCAGAGAGGACAGACCTAGATTCTTCTCAGAGGTGCACAGGAAAACACCAAGGTAACAGGCACAAGTAGTAGCACAGGAAATTCTGACTAAATAGAAGGTTCTATGATTCGGTTTATTCATAGGTTTTTGGTTTAGAAGTTCAGTTCATACACTGAAAAATACCTCAGACTGGGAAAAAGAATTTAGATGAAGGTCACGTTAAGCTCTCCTTTTTATCAGGTGTCCACTTTCATTACATCATGCAGCAGCATGGGAAAAGTTTTCTTGGAGTAAAAACACATTCCACTTTTTCCAAAAGATGCAAAAAATATCTGCATTATTATGCTCCTCAGAAATGGAACAGAAAGATATTAGTAATCATGGCTATGGTGTCTTGTAGAACATTATATATATATAAACAATAACAAGCTTGTTGCCCGTTTGTTGTCAGAAACCTGACAACTTCTACCTTTGGAATTTTGAATGTCTGGTTGGTTTAAACTGTATTTGTAGATAGTTATTTACAACACATTATATAGTTACTCTCTTTACTCTCCAAATTAAAGCTTTGAAACAAAGAAAAACAAAAAAACATTAAAAACTGTACACATATTTTACATTTATTTCCTTCCTTGGTTATGAAATGTAGTCCTGTTAGTTATGAAATTGGTCCTATTCTGTGGTTCAGATGCTCACAAGTTTCATGCTGCTCATCTGCCAGTTAATTTTTTTTAAGGCAACATTTTGAGGTTCAAACTGTTGCTAATTGACAACTGCCNCATACTTATACTTGCTCTTCAACATATTCAATGACATTCACCTCATGAAATGCCTTCAGCAAATACCATCTACCCTAAATATAATAATGCCTTCAAATGTACATTCAGCTCTGTTCTCAGCAAAACCATTTCTTCGTATCAGTAGAGATATTTTGATGAAAGCAATTAAATTTAAATAAAATTTGAAATTAGACAGAAATTTTTAATTAAATTCTTGCCTCTTTTTGTTCAAAGTAATCTCTGACACTTTTCTCCATTTGTTTTACTCCTATCAAATCAGACACCAATCACATATTAGTCCTGTTTTCAGGATGAAGCTATCTACTGTGATGAAACTAGATATCAACAATAAAATTCAACAAGTCCTTCACTTTATTATCTCTCTGCTATACTGACCACATCTAGGTCTAAATGTTCAGTATATCACAGGAACAATTCCAGCTAAGTTCCTTAGGTTACCTTAAATTGGCATTGGCATTAAGGAAAGAGCAAGTATAAGTATGCTAATTCTAATACCCTGAAATATTTTGCCGAATTCTACAAAACAGACATTTCTGCTTATGCACCTGGCCTTATTTATTTATTATTAAAAAAAAAAGGTGTTTTTTTTCCTAATTTGTTTGCTGCAGATAGAGCTATCTAAAAACTAACAAAAAATAACAGGAGAATGTTCACGGCTGTGCCATTGGTTCCTGATAAAAATCGAGACCAGTTAATTGCTTCCTTAACTTTATATCCTGATGTTCAAAAATTCAGGAACAAGATGAGTATTCTACCAAAGCCTGCACAACTGTTATGACTGCCCTGTGCTTCTGGGTAACACTCGGAGATCTCACTCAAATTGTGCTGTCCCATTCTAAAA
>VYZW01058065.1:5067-25163 GCA_013401315.1 Balaeniceps rex | reverse complement strand
CTGATACGGATGCTCTTATACAACTGATGTATGGACCTCCCTCTAGTTGGGAACACTTACAGTTGACTCCCTAGGAGCTTACGTGAGCTACAAATACGGGAAAGCTCTTCCTATGTGATACTGGTTTGCCTTGTCCGTGTTAGAGGGTTTTACTGAGCACCTCCTGTTGTTGAAACTGGGGCTACTCCCTATCTGTATAAGATCCTAGATTTCTGTTTCACAGAGATAGTGACTGCACAGCAAATCCCCTCTTCCATTTAGACAGGTATGAAAAATGCTTGGNTTTTTTTTTTTTTTTTAACCTGCAGCTTGACAACCAAGAAGATTAGAGGCCATGTGGAAAAAGTTGCAATGGTTAAGTGAGGCGACACATCTGCTGATGCCAGTGCTCAGGTTGGAATAATGTTAGCTGAAAGTTAGGATGGAAGGAAATTGATGTTGAGTGTGAGCATGATTCTGATTTCCAGATGTGGGGAACTCCATGTTCTATTGTACTCTCAGAGCTGTAACTTTTGGGTGAATTGAAATGGATATCATTTTATGGGATGACATACCCTGTAGTTCCTGAGTCTGTCTGTCCTGACCTAGGTTTGAAATGGAATCACTAACCCTAAGGGGGTTTGGTTTACTTTGTCTTAAGCTTTTAAGAACATATAGTTGCTGTAAATATGATTTCTGACTAGGATCAAGGAAGCAGACAGCAAGTATCTGGCAAAAATTACAAAGGCTTAGCTTTTGTAAAGGACAAATGAAAAAGGAGGATTATGCTTGTTAATTGGGGAATAGATCATAAAGTATTGGAAAATGACAGGCCTGGAGCACAATTTAAATTACTGTTTGTTTTGATTAGACAAAAGGAGAGAGCTTGGTGCTTTTAAAGGAAGATGTGAAGAGGTAGTCTAGACAAGACACTGCGAAGAAGTAGTTCCTTCTAGTGATCAAATATTAGATTGAGGTTAAATAAACAGGATTTACTGTCACTGTGACATGTTACTCCAGTTATAGTAATCACATCCAACAAAAATACAACTTCTCAAGCTTATCATCAGTAATATATACCATATATATATATGCAGATTAGTTTGCAGTAAACCAGCAATGGACAGTGACTTTTTGGACCTTTTCATTTTGCCCGCTAGTCCATATTATTTCTGACATACTTTTGTGCTGTGGCACCTGTCTTTGTTGGAACTAACTGATTCTCTCACTAAGAGCAGTTAACTCATAATTTCTTTGGTGTATTCAAGCAAATAGCCTTGTATTTGCTTTGATGATTTTGTGACTATATGGAGGTAAACCCAGCAAGCTGACACTGAAGAAATAAATCTTTAAAACTTCATCATATGGTTACAATATAAATCTAAACCAATATATAATCAATGATATGATATAATCAATATATAATATTGATAGTGAAGCTATAGATGGAAAGTATACAAGGAATGTAAGAAGTGTTTAAAGAAACTTCCTAAAAGCAAACTGCGTGAGTAAATACTGGCTAACGGGAGAAAAGTCTTCACTCTTTACTTTCATGGAATAGTGCAGTAACGTTTAACAGTAACGCTTTTTGATGTGCATATGATAATACACTATAGAGCAAATAAATATTAATGCAAAGTCTGTTCTTTCTGTCTTTGGATTATTATAAGACAGGATGATAAAAGTCTAATGGAGAGATAATGCTAACCTCTTCCACTTTGTTTTTATTAATGTCATGGCAGTGTGCTCGCATCCAGGTGACACACACTGAGGTACCCAGAGCTGACATACATTTTTCAATTCATTAAGAGACTAAAAGCTGCATTTAATTTACATGTTATGGCTGAAATAGAAGTTGCCACTCTCCTTAGTGACAGATTGCAATAGCTACCCAAACGCAAGTGCAATCTTTTTGAAGTCAATGGAATCATTCAAAAGTTGGTTCCTCAAAAACCTTTCAGTACCACTTACTGTCTAACTCATTTGAAGGCATTGATAGTCTCTCCAGACAGGGCTGGACTGTGGCCATCACAAAGAACTTCATTGCCCCTTAAGGTAAAGAGAGATCCTAAGTGGAGACTGGTTTCATCCACATCTAGCTAAAACTGGACTGGCTTTTGTAGATGAGCAAGAATTATTTCTAGAAAGGCAATGCCTGTCCTCCACCCTCTGGGTGATGTGAATTTACTCCACGATGCTCCAGGCTGTGCTAATGTGACTTTTCAGCTTCTTGGCTTGAAATAAAGTTTAGCCAGCTTGCTTGGGGCACACACAGAGTACTCTCACATTTACTTGCAAAGTACCTTCTTGACATAGTGTGATCCAGCATAAAGCTGTTGAACTTAGGGTGCGCTATCTGCAGTGCTTCAGTGTAAGCCTGGAGGACGCTATAACCTTGAAGGGACTGGAATTTGTGTGTCAGGGGGATGGAGCATAGGGTGATATGGAAAAAGGCATGAGGAGTTGTTCGGTCTGGGAAGCAGGAGGAGTTTAGACTGAATGGGGTGAATACTTTTTCAATGAGATGCGGATAACAGCAGAGTTATATGGCTCAGACAGAGCACTGAAATCGTGGTCATTACACATACCTACAGAAAGTAAAATGACAAAGATGCAGAGGGGGTCCTATTCCAACAGTCCGTCCTTACACAAGCTGTCCTGCAGAAGGCTTTTAAAATCCACAAGACATAATTTACAGGAAGACCCTTGCCTTTTCTTACGTTGACATACCATTGTTGACTAACTGGTGGTGTATATTTGTACTGATGTAATGAATATTTGATGTAAAAAATGTCTCTCATGGGAGCTTCTGCGAGCTGTTTGCCAGGAACGTTCATTGCTACTTTTGAAATGTTAACTCTTTTGACTGGTCAAAGGGGGAATGTTATATTCCTCCACTCATTCTGCCAGATTCTCGGTCGGTAAAAATCAGCATATACCTTTTGGATTGAGATTAATGGGGCAGCATCAATTATACCACACATGGATCTGTCATGGTAATTTAATAAATTTATAACTTTTACATTTCCAGAATAAATACAATTTTGAAATGTGGTTACCATTAATACCCTTTAATAGCCACACCAAATTCGCTATATCTTTCAGCAGTCCTGCCTGGGTATTCCCTCCGTAGAATATTTATGGAACTGGAGCAAAATGAGGGAAATAAACCATTTCAAAAGAATTTTTTGTTCATATGCATTTTGCAGGCCAGAGAGTAAGAGTTTCAGGCATAGGCACACAATTCCTACTGCTTCTTTCAGAAAGCAAGTTCAGGAGCGATGTGAGTAGGGTGAGAGGGTTGGCTGAGACTGGGGCAGAAGAGGATTTGCAGACCATACGCGGGATGTGCTCTAAGGGTAGCACAATGAGCAATGTCATCCATCTGTAAAGTCGCAAGGGGGGAAGAGGGATACAGCGCAAAGGGGCAATAGCATGGAGGAGTGCTGCTAAGCTGCGCGTTTAGAGCCACAGCACTGGAACAAAAATATTGTGCATTTCACTGTGGAGGTGCCTGGGGGAAGGTGGTCTCTTCTGCATATTCAAGTTCTTTCTAACGTGCAAGCTTTCGAGCATATTTTCACAAATAACATTAACATACAGCTGCTGAATGCTAGCTAGAAATGTGTTGTTCTTTCTGCAATATGCAGATGTGATTAGTGCTAAAAATAATACCTAACTGAGAGCCCTGGGAGCTGTATATCTTTCCAATAATTTGTCTATCTTTCAGACACCAAAGAAATAGTGAGAATAGTCACAGAAATGAGAAAAAGAGCTTAACTCTATTCCTTCTGTTATCTGCAGTGTCATTTTATTCATTTAGATCTAGCAGGCTGTTTTCTGAGTTTCTTCCCCCCTCCCCTAAACGCCTCATCTGCATTTCTGAGTATCTTTTTTGCGCTTATTTCTGCAAAGGGAATTACCGCCATCTCCTGGTCAAGCGACAGAGAATAATAAAATACCTCCACCCACTCATGAGCTGTGCAATCACCCCACCCCTGGAAGCAGGGGGTTTCACCGGGCATCCCCGTGCATTCGGTGCCCGCCATTCCGGTACAATTATTACAGCAGTTATTTATCTGACCCTTCAGAGAAAAAGGCAACACAACTCATCGTATGTTGGCAGCATCGTCCAATGGGTCCTGACCAGTCTGAGATTTGTACGTGGTTCCATCATTGGTGTAATACGTGACCGGAGACAAGTCAATTATCTGTGCTGTAAAAGGAAGACAATTTAAGCATTCTTTCTTTACACAATGTCTTAGACTTGTTCAACAACACCCCTTACAGATCAACAATACCCCTTTGTGTTACAGATCAACATAAATTGTGTCTGTACTTTTATTTTTGCTTCCTGAACTGACCATTTCAGCACAGGCCATTCAAGAGCTTAAAAATCAGTTGGGGTGAATGGCTAAAGGTGCAGCTGAAGGTCATCAGTTCCTCTCAGCTAGTCATATATTGCCAGTAAATGCCTCATGTTTCCTTTACTGTTTAAATAATAGTCCTGCGACTGCGTGTGAAAGGGGACAAAACAATTGCCTTTGATTTATTGGGAACAATCATTTCTAGAAGGCATTTATGTTTCCCCTAAGAATCTAATCTTTGGTATGCTTACACCTTCTGTGATCTTTCTTCATCAGAAAATTCTGGCTTATATGGAAGCCAATTTAAATATTTATTTATCCAAATACCAGTTTGGAATGATCATCTCCTAATTATTATCTTTGAATATCTTGCCTTCATTGCGACCTCTGAGTTCATAGGCAGAAGTAGTTAAAAAACCCACTTAAGTATAGCTACCTTCAGAGTGAACCTGCCGGCCAGTAAAACATAAAGGTTGATCTTGTAAATGCTAGCGTGCATTGTATGTTGTGGTGTCTGGAAGAGACTAATAAATAAGGAGGCAAATCTGGAAAGTACCATTACAGCATTTTGAGAGTTTGGCTTGTGTTTTACAAGAAAAGACTCCGTAAAGAATGAGACCAGAGGCCTGCAGCCATGCACAGCATTTGACTTAACATTGAGATCCATTGTGCTTGTTCACATCTTTTCCGTGCTCTAGTTCCACATCTCTCTCAATGGACTCTGCGTGCGAGAAGAATTTTGGCCAGAAGTTGACACTTCTTCTCAACAACAAGACTAGGAGCAACATTAACCTTATTTTTGTTTAGTCATAGTTTCCATTCAGATTTACAATGAAGTGCAATAGTCTCTTCCTCCCCACCGCGTAGTCTGTGGGACTGTCAGGACAAAGGACTTTGTGTTTAATGGTTTTCACGTTCTTACTTCTTAAAGAGCAGAGAGGAATTTAGGGCATTCTTTCTCGTACTCAGTAGGCCTCTGCTCATCCCATTAACTGTGTCTAGTAAATAAATGATCTCAGAGCATTTTGTTATGCCCTGAAGATGCACATGTTTGTATCACATGTATTAGCCAAATGTTCCATAGTGCAGGAAAAAACAAATGCAGCAGAACAGATAATTGTAACAAGGCTGTCACTGGGAAATAATTTAGAAGAAATCAAACCCGACCCCAGTAAGTTTTGGGGTTTTTTTTAATTACCTTCAATAAACATACAAGATGAATGCAGATTAAGATTTTGGCCTGTCTTTGATATAAAGCCTGACAACAGCAGACAGCAAAGCAGGAACGGTAGCAGATTTAGTCATGGATTTTGCCCACATTCAGCAGGGCACCCATTGCAGAGACTCCTAAGATTATTCTCCACCACCCCCCCCCCGTGAAATCCTCTTGCTACGTTCTGGTTCACTGACAGCATCTGAAGGTGCGTTCTGATCCGATGTGGTGCCACTAACAAAGGAATTGTCTCTGGAGCTCATCAGTGATAGAAATTACAAAAGATTTCACTTCTAACCTGGTAATTGATCTTTAAACTCACTTCAGAAAAACGCTTGCCAACCTTGCTGAGCTGGGAGTCAGTGAAAGAAGTTTGCACTTGTCTCTCTGTTCTGTTTTACTGCACCCTGCTTTTCTGTTGGTCAAAGGACGAAACCAGTGAAGAAAGCAAGGGTTTTCATCCTAAGAGTTTTTATCCTTCAGGTTTACTGTCAAGACTATACTTTTCTAAATCTCTAACCAGTACAGGGCCATCATGTATCGTAGGCTCCACAGTGTTCCTTACTACTGAAAAAAATTATTATTGTTGTAATCTTTCCACAGGGTCCTTCACCTAGCTGAACCTCCTCATCTCCCCTCATCTCCCTTCAGCTTTCTCTCCCCTCCCGAGGTGTAAAACCGAAGGCCATGATCACTACGCAAGGTGATGGATGTTAGCAGGCAGTCTTCACTATGCCTTTGGTGGAGGCACAAGCAGAATTGCCAGGGTGGGTTGGCGTCCGCTCACTGTGCGTTTTGTCACAGAGTCAGCCCAAGTTCACCAAACAGCAGTCAATGGTGGGATGAAGTGAGCCCTCCAGCTTTGCACTGAAGCAGGTGAGAAGTGCTGGCATGAGCTGTTTGTTCAGGTGCAGGGCCCTGAGCCGCAGCAGGGAGGCACTGGTAAGCCCCTGGCCATGCTAACACCCTTAGCTGCCAGCAGCCTTCTTCATAGCGTAGTGCCTATGGCTGCATCCCTCAACTGGCCACCAGGAAAATCTTCTCTTGGGTACGTCTGCGTCCAGAGTTCCAGCAAGGTGAGTACCAGATTCTACTGAAGTACCTCAGAGTGAAGTTACACAACATGGAGAAGGCAGTACAACAGCTCGTTTCTACTGAAACGAGGACAGCCTGCTTCCCCCACTCCTCACTCCGTGCTTTCCTCCATCACCTTGTACTGATTCACTGAACCTTGCTGTGAGCTGATTCAGCTTGCTAACTGAGCAGGAAACACCCCAGCGAAAGAATGAATAGATTTCTGCTGAGTTAGCAAGTTGAATCAGCTCACAGAAAAGTCGGATGAGTGCCAAAACCAGCACAGGACAGGGCTGGAACCGTGCAGCTGGACATCTTTTTGGCTGCAGCAGTGGCTCTGCATGTACACTGTGTACCCTTGCTCTTAGGCAACCAACCCATCTGACCCTACATTTGAGCATACATTAACTGCTTTGCCAAGCAGCATCGAGAATCAAAGGAAGGGATTTTCAGGGAACTAAATTAAATGAACAGAAATCTGTTGGTTTCTGTAGCAGTTTTGTCTAGGGAAAGACTAAACAAGAGCTAAGGATTTCAGTGTTGCAGAACGTGTCAATCACATGGGTGGACGCCCACCTACCTCTTCTCACTGTCGTATGCATAAAGTGATGATGCTTTGTGGTTCTGCAAAGACAGTTATTTAGAAAAATTTCTTCCATATAAGATAGAAGATTGTGAAGAAACTATAAATGGAAAAAAAGAATTTATTGTTTTACGATCTGGCATATTGTCATCTTTGTTCTTCAACTTCCCATGTTAAATCATGCTGTAGCACTTACTGCAGGATTGAAACGGCTGGATACGGGGTGATCTGAACGCAGGGAACCAAGTTCTCCTTGCCCTGGTACTGACTATATTTTCACTGCTTTCAGTGGAGACGCACTTTAAAAAGAATTAGCCCAAAGCTTTTTAGATACTGTTGATGGGATTCATCTGTAGGATTAGCTATTGATCCTTTAGCGGTGATTTTAATTTTAATACGAAATGATCATTCTTCCTGTGAGGAAGCTGGCTTAAACAGGAAAAAAAAATGCATCCTGACATGGTTTTGTGGAGCAATCATCTCTTATGGTATTTTCAATCAGGAAATGAAAGAATGTCTCAGTCTTCTCTTTGGCAGTCCCATGCTCTTCACTGTTTTGTGGAAAAGGAAAAAAAAAACCCAGGTGATTAAAACATAACATCCCCTTTTAACCCTGCTCTTTCTGAGACTTTTACCTTTCTCATTTTTTTATTATTGCAAGAGCTGATGAGCTGTAAGTGATTGGTAAGAGAGCGAATAGACTGCGCACTTAGCCTTACCGTCTGACTCAGTTAATCTTCCAAAATGCAATTTATTCTGAGTGCTAACTACGGTGAGTTTAATGGCACACAGGGTTAAAGTGAGAAACTGGAAACAAATGCTCTCCATCTAAAGGCCAACCAATATCTGAATAGTTTGACAATCCCAAACCTCTGCCACTTTAATGTAATTGGAGTGTATGGAAAAGACATTAAGTTTCACCCCCTTCTAGCATCAACTTCCATTATCGGTGATACTACTCTGGCTGCATTCAAGTCATACTGGTGCAATAATGTGAAAGGAGTGGGAGTAGAGGTTTGTGCTGCCTTTTAAATCGATTCTGAGGGCTTTTGCAGTTTTACACAGATTGCACTTTGCCGTGTAGATTGGTTTTGGGACGCACATGGAACCTCTCAGTATGTTTGAAGATTTTTATGGGCTGGTCTGTCTAAAACTAATGAGGCTGAACATGTTTGAAGCTAGTTGTGGGGAGTCTCTGTAGCAGTCCATCATCTGTGGTTTCTCCAGATGAGCAAGTGGGGTAAGAAAAGTAATATTACTGGAGTGATATTATGCAACAAATCATGTGAATGACATCATGTGCAAAAAGATACGAACAGTGCAATTCTTTTTTAATAATCGCCCTTAATAGCGATCATCAGTTGTATCGATCAAAAATTGCTTTCCAAAACAATTTCCTGTGACTGCTGGCATGTTTGCTTATTGCTCATATTAATAAGTGGTAAAATTCATTTGGAGAGAGAGAGAGTGGGAGAGATTCCCTTCATTTCCTCTGGCTTTCAGAGGTAAGAAACAATTTCACATCTGTTTGAGCGTCATTCAACTGCAGTAAAGAATATCACCAGGAGGACCAGTTTAAGGCAGTTAGAACCAGCCTACCTGCGTTGTCATTACAGGGTCTGTTGAACCTTTCTGCACAGAAAAAATGAGCTCGATGTGTATCTCTGTTTTGGAAAGCTCATTATTTTATGTGTGTGCGTATAGCTATATGGATTATTCTTTTGAAATGTCCTACTGACAAAAACCAGCTAATTTATCCCAGTGGAGCTAACTGAGTATTTACTTATTTGCTCTCTTTATGGGATCCAACTGCTCCAGGCAGCATTGAAAACCCAGCCCAGTATTCTTAATGCATTCTCCTTTCAGCATTATATATAGGCAGCATAATCATAAAGAGATACTGGAAATTTCTTTAAACAGGTTTTTTTAGTTTTAATACTGCCATTTTTCAAAATCTGACAATGCAAACTTCAGGTTCACATCTAATACGGCATTAATTTGGAAGAATGTGTGTCCTTTTATGACTTTCCTTGAATATGAACCCAGAAGTGTCTTTTCAGCCGTGATACAAACTTACACAGCTTTAACGGTTAGTTAGCATTTGGCCGGTTTGGGAGGAGAAGCAGCCTGCGTGGACTGTGTGCTGACCACCAGGGACTTTCTGGAAGCCATAAGCAAGGTGGCTTGGCCCAGCAGAAGAAGTTTCAGACTGAGGAAGAGATGAAGCTTGTTCTCTCCCTTGCTACCCTGACATGGTAATTTACCTTCTCTGTATTTAATTTCTCCACATGCAAGGAGGGATAAGGCTATTTATCAGTCAGTCAGTAAATGCACAGCCTCTGCAGTTGCTATGGACTGCTAATTCAGAGGTATGCTGAAATCGTAGCTTTAATTCCACTACTAATTGGGAAGGTTCCTGGAACCTTTATCAAAAAGAGACATACCAAGTGGGACTGTGGGTTTGTAAGCCACGGCTGCTTGTCATAAAGTCTTTCCCCCTGCCTCCTTTTATGTCTGAAAAAGGCCCTTGAAACCAGCAGGGTTTTTACTTACTGCTGCTAAATACTGCTATTTCCATGAGATTTAATGTATTTTACAATTTTATGAGTATCCATGAATAAAAGTTATCTAGTAATGAGGGACTGAAGCTAAAACCATGTAGTTTCCTATGGCTTTTTTCATCACTCTGAGACCAGACCCTTGTAGTCAAGGCAGATTCTAAACAGTATTTCTGATGTTTTTTAATAGGGAAAACCCACCAAACTAAAGGAAACTCACTTGATGGAGGGAGAAGCCCAGAGCTTCTCAACAAGAAGCTTTCTGGGGCATACACAGAGAGGAAGGGCAGGAGGAACAGTGGCCGATTTTAAAGTAAGGCTGGCTCAGCGGCCAGGGGAAGCCTAGGCGCCTCGAAAGGGCGTTATTTCTGTGCCGCACAAGAAACTTCTCGTATGACACTGGGCACTTGCTTGTGTGCAGATACTCAGGGTTCTTCAAAAGTGTTTGGAGGCCTAAACCATGAGAATTATTCTTGTAGTGTTTAAGGCTCAGGGGCACCATGGAATTATTAATGTTTTCTGCTGTGGTTTCTTTTCCTTTCCTAATAATTCTATTGGTTTAGTTTCTTTACGATTGCCACAGAGCTCTGAACTAATGTTTACAGAGACTGGTCCACCAAAACTCTGAAAGATTTCCAAAGCTTGGGTATGAAATTTAAAACCTGGCTTTGTACATCCAATGCCTAATTATTTTTTTCATGTGACCAATACTCTGCAGTTACTGGTACTGAATTTTAGTTGCCATTTAATCACTTCTGCCAGTCATCACTGCAACATTCCTCTGCAGCTCTTTTCGATTGCCTTTGGATTTTGTTATCCTAAATAACATTTTATTATTTGAAATTCTTCACAAGACTACTTACACCTTTTTTCAAATCATCGACGAACAAGCCCTGGCAGATTCCAAGACCGATCCGAGAAGCGTAGTGCTGATAACACCCATCCTGTGTGAAAACTACCACTTGCTTCTGGTCTTTCAACCATTTTAATGCAGTCATTTCAGTTAGAATTACATCTCTGAGATCTTGTTCTTATTTCCCACCTGTACAGTGGGGAAATAGTGCTTCCTGCTTTATAGGGCTGCTGTGGACATAACTACATTTCAATATTATTGCAAGCTCGTCAGAAACTGCAGTCAGAGGAGAAGTAGATACGGCCAGTGCTTGGTCTGAACCCCGAGCTGGCAATCACTCAGGCTGGGAGCTGGGGGGCCCTCCTAGGTCCGGTAGTACAGGTAAGATCCCTAGTGAGTAAGGACGGAAAATGTTCATTCCACTGCAGCAAAATGTCAGCAGTGGGCATAACAGCAGCACCTTTGGCAAGAGCAGCGTGGTCACGAGGATGCAGAACAGATGAAATATGAGATAACCAGTAAATATGGCCGTGTTGACTAGCTGGGGGCAAAAGATTCAGCGGAGGCACTCCCTAACTGCTCAAGCTGGAGAAATATGTTGGTAAATAAGGGTTGTTTGTTGTAAGAAGTAGGTGTGAAAACCCCAAAGATCCTCAGCAGTTGGCAAACTTCTGTTCTGAACTTTGTAATTATCTCCTCTTTATAAAAATAAGCGAACCACAGCCCCATGGTCTGGACTGCATTTCAAAAACCCTAGTGTAATTCTCTAATGAGAAATATTAATAAATGTGGTTCATAAAGCACTTCTGGCTAATGACATTATGCTGGCTCCTCCTTTTTATCTCCATCTGTTAAACTGCTTTAAAAGGCAATTAAATTGCCTTTTAAAGTTAGATTCCTTTAAAAGGTAAAAAATACTTCAACTATTTTCCTAATCTTGCCTTCCTATTTAAGCAAAGTCTTTCAGACAGTTGAACTGATGATGTGCTATTAAGTAAGAGAATGCATGATCATTTGTGAAATAGTCTATAGATAGGCAAGAATTAGGTGACTGTTTGGTCCACACTGTTTAAACAGTTGAAAACTTTTGTTGGGTTTGAATTACGTACTCAAACCTGTCGGTTGTTGCTGGGTTTGGGTTATATACAATCCATAGCACTGTGATTCCACTGAATTTATGGAATCAACATTTGATTTTACACCAGAGTAGGTAAAAGAAATAAGGCCCAAGGTTTATTATTTCTTGCAGCAAGACACAGTATGTGTTGTACTGGCTATAAAATTGCTTATTAATTCAGAGAACTTTAATAAAATCCCCTGAAAAATAAAGTAGAGCTGAGGTCACATGGGATCGGTGATAAATGATGCATCCTTTCCAAATTGCTCTTTCCAAGCAATGCATTCATGTGATGGCTTCATTAACTTTCATGCAATAATTTGCAGATAAATTCCATCAAAAAAGCAAGTATTCAAGCACCACTAATAATATGAATTTGATTTTTGCACATTAAAACTGTAATAAAGCCATACTAATTATTTTTAATTATCTCAAGATGAAAATACGTCACTCATGTAAGTAATTATGTAAGTAATTTAAAGCTGATTAAATAATAACGATTCCTTGCTCATTGCCTTCAAAGTGCTTATAACCAAATTTAATTTTAAGCGGGATCAAGAAAATAATCACTTGATTCAAACATTAATTACTAATTTTAATCCTAATTCATTAAAAACAGACCTATTTTTTTCCGACTCTGCAGGGCATTAATTGACATTTTGCAAAATGAGTCATTATTTTGGCACGGAGAAGTATTTTTCAAACGGTGAATCACGACGACCAGAAGGGATTGGTAAAGAGCTCTGAGGGAGCTTTGACTTCTTAGCAAATCAGCCCTGTTCAGTGGCAGCTTCCCCGGGTTGACTGGAAGAGCAGTTGTAACTCTGCTCCTCACGCTAGCAGGGGCGCTGCTAACTACCGCTAATTACTGGCAATGGAAAGTTGGAGAAAAAGTGTCCTGAAGGAAACAGTTTTATTGAGACAAACTGGAACAGGCGAGGGAACAGCTTGGGTCCGTTTAGCAGTGTAAGAATCAGGAGGTTTATTGCTCTCTTTGCAATCAAGTTGGATAGAGAATCTGAGCAATTTGTTCAGGATTTGCTCCTGGAACGTATAGCCTTACACCTATAGGGCTGGTTTTGTTGTTGGTGTGGTTTTGGTTGGTGTTTTTTGTTTTTTTTTGTCTTTTTTTTTTCTTTTTTTTTTTCTTGTCTGGCTTGTCTATACTAGCCTCCTTTGTTAGGAACTGGGGAGAATACCAACATCCTCCAAAAATTTGATGAGCTTTTGGATTATAAATTCCTTTGGGAAAGGGCTACCTTTTTGATATATAACTATAAAGAGTTGAACCCAATGGCTAAGTGGTCCTATATGATATATTAAGAAAAAATTACATTAATACATCAGTAATTTCTCTGATAGTAGATCTTAAGCCCCAATGGGATTATTATAGCCATCATGTAACCTAGTGACTAGTACAACCTATGGCTTTTACTCCTTGTTGCTGCAGCTACTTCAATAGCTCGATTTTGCTCACTCAGCCTGTGTGCTTTGGAAGTCCCAGGTGACCAGGACTCCACCTAAGGGATTGTACTGTCATTTTATCGACAATACTTTTAGGAACATTTACTGTTCAGACTACATTTTTACACTTATCAGTTTCACCCTTCTCATCTTTTTGCTCCTCAGAGAATCCATCTTAATTACAGGCAGCATTGGAGACAGCTTCCACGATTGAAAAATCAACAGAACTACAGTTTTGACAAGAAATGCTTTAAGTCGTGAAGGAAAACCAGCAAAAAGGTAATCTTTGTTCTTTTGGCTCCATAGAGACGGTATTGTTTTGTACGGACTCAAAATGCTGTCAGCCATTTGCTAGACCTTGGGATAAAGAGAACACAACTGAAAACAGAAACTGAGATGTTCACCGCAGCAAACACATTGTCCAAACATCACCTTTCTCTGCGTAAATGCAATGACCTGAAATGGGGGGAGCGGGGGGGAGGTAATTTATTGAAGTTGTGTAGATACCAATGGATAAGCCTTGAGGAACTGTTATTTGCTGCTTAACGGGGGGGAAATCATGATGTATTAGTTAAATTGTCAGTGTAAAACAGAACCACCCATACAAGACAGACAGACATTTATTTCAGTAGAAAGCTATCTGTAAGATGAAAACAGTCAATCACTGAAGAGTACTCCCAGCCTTTTAACGAGCACAGAACAACAATAACAACAACAACAAAAGGTTGGAAATAAGGCTGAAGATTAAGGCCATCTGTCAGCTGTAGCAAAAAGCTGCCTGGCGTCATGTAGTGCCCAGGTGGAGATTGGGCAAAGAGAATAAGCACTGCGTCTTCCTCCCAAAATTTCCTCCTGTATCCTTGTGCCTGCAGGAGGTGGGCAGCCCCTGCCCTGGCAGATGTAAAGCCCAGGTCTCCGTCTAGGGAAAGTTTGGAAGCAGATGGTCTCTGGGGTGCCCTGGTCCTGGTCTGGTTGGGCTGCAGCTGCCTCCCTGCAGATGATCGCAGCAGCCTGGTGAGCTGAGAGCAGACAGCAAGCGCAGCACGCGGAGTTTGTCAGCAGGTCTTCAGCGTTGCCCCTTGGCACCCTCAACAGCGGCAGCAGCAGCAGCGTGCCCCTGGGTGAGCCACTGTTACTGGCAGCTGCACAAGGAAAAAGAGTTGTCAGAGACCTTCTAAAAATAGTCCTATTGCTCTGAACAGGGATTACTTACTCTCTTGACCTATTGTTCTAAGGCGGCAGAATTGTACTTCACATCACTTCTGTGTAAGCCACGGATGGCGTTAGTACTGGGAGTGCAAATTCTCATTTTGAAGATTCCCTGGTGCTATTTGTTCTTCGCTCAAGACAGCTTATGAGTCCAGGCTATTGAACAACCTGTTAAGACTCTAAGGCAAAGAACTGGCACAGTCGCGGTCCCTGCCCCGCACGTCTGGCCTGAAGAGTAAAACGAAAAAAAATGCAGACACCTCAATTGATTTCCAAGCAGTGAGCAGTTAATGCCTGCCCTAGTGACCAGCTGATTGCCCAGGTGATGATCAAAGGAGAAAGCAGGCTGGAAAGCAAGCCAGTCAAACCCACCAGTGAAAAGGACAGGAACTTTGTAAAAACCAGTGAGAAATGTCGGGCTCTTGGTGGGTTGAGAAACATTGGGCTAGGGATCTTAATGCGCCCTGCAAGACTACTCCAGTGTCCCTTTCATGATCTGCTTTACCCTCAGGAGGAAAGCTTACCAGCTGAGGTCTCTGTTTCTTAATTTGAAATCCTTATGCCTATTTACCTTTTCCGATTTTCCTCCTCCTATGTAGGAGAAGTAGCCTCTGAAACAGAATATCTCCTAAAACTTGAGGTGTGACCACACACCTCTGCATAACTTATTAGTGAGAGAGGGGAGACGTGCACCAACTGCCTCATTCTCCAATTTCTGTCATTTTCTCCAGCGTAAAATGTTGCTTGGAGAGTAGCCCATTATGGCTACTATCTACGGCATGTTGGCTTAGCTTGTTTCTCTTTGGTTTCTCTCCCGGTGTCATGTATTCAACTCAAGGCTGAAACAGGTCTCGTGTTCAGGAGCTGCTGAACCAGTAGCACCTCTTTAAGTTTCTTGGAAGTGAAGTAGAAATTAAACCACTGCTGAAAACTAGAGGCTTGTCCTTCCCTTATAACAATGTTCAGGCTACTAGACTGTGAGGACTTAGGCAATTTGACAGGGTGATTTTGGCTACGAACCAAAACCTAACATATCTCCACATGCAATAATGGGACAAAACAGAAGTTCAGTTTCCACCGCACAGGAAGCCACAAACAAAACTGTGCTTGAATCTCTCCCTTGACATGTTTCTCTTGATTGCTACAAAGAGAAGGAAGCCCAAACCATAGCATCTTGATCAGAGGCAAGGATGAAGGGATCTAACTCTCATGTTATTTTCTTTCTTGGAAACCTCTTGAACCCTTTCAGGCGTGCAGATTTAATCTCATCAGTTGATTCCTTCAGTGAATGGAAAGTCTCCCCAAACATAAGCCCTGGGAGAGACAGGAAAATGAAGAGTTCCCATTTTCAAGATAGCTGAGAGCACTTTGACAAGCATCAAAGGCAAGAGGCATTTATGAGTAGAGTAAGGTGATCAGGTAACCCTGGCTGTCCAGAACTCCCTCATTCTAACTGCCGGATTGCCGTGCACTTGATGCAACGCATACACCATGGACATAATAAATGTTGTAACCAGTTTTGGTATTCTGAGTAAGCGTCAGAACATAAAAAGCTGACTTTAATACTCTGAGGGAAAACTCAGGACCTGTCTCAGTTTCAGGGTCAAGGGAAATTTTAGATGCACAGTTAGGGGAATCAAAAGCAGCAATGCATTTTCCTGGCTCCAGTTTTTGTCTTTCTTGTTGCAGAGGAGTGGAAAGAGATCTAGCTCTTTAGTTCATGCCCTATAAAGCCAGAATGCAGTTTGCACACAGCAGGAAAAAGCTCTTTTAATCATCCCTTGTCCCACAAAACAAAAAAGGACTTGACCATCAAGTACAGTTTTCTTTTTACTTTCTCAATCTCTTGAAGTTCAAAAGGTTCTGCTTAAAGCAAGAGCCCAAATATTTTTAATAACCTAGTAGAAATGTCCCCTGTTCAGATATCTTTCAACCTTCCAAACCTACGAGGAGTGCTCTGAATCCTGTCTGACGGAAGACACGGCGTTACGACCATCTGGGCAGTGGTTTCTGAATGGCTTGGGGTCAACTCTGACGGACACAGAGCGTACAGCACAGCAAACCCGCGCGGATCAGTAACGCTAAAATGACAACGTGGATTAGACGATACAACACAAAAAGCTGAACAAATTATATTAAGACTTTTATCTTAATGCAGGATACATGCGCTTAGTTAAAAATACAGAAACATGAAAAAAAAAATAACACTATTAGTACACCAGAATGCCTCAAACTTAACCGCAAAGACCTTCTCAAATATTCTGTACATTTTTTGTTTTTACAAAACATTTGAAAATGCCAGTCCTATAAACTGATATAAAAATATCATCTCTGGAACATTTTCCTAAAACCATGAAAAGTTCTGTTTCATGCAAGAACGCACTGTACAACTTGTGTCATTTCAGAATTGCCCCCCTGCCCAGCCGAGGTAATTGTTCTTAGGTGCAAAATGAGCTGTAAATGCAGTAATGCTACAGCAATCCCACTTGAGCTCCTACAGCTAACACATTAACTTTTAAAAGCCTTTTAAAGTTGGCCTAACCTATGGTCAGACTACTGTGGTCATCCTTACCCTTTGTAAAAAGGGCAAAAATAAAGGCCTTTCCCAAGTCCTCTGTCCTCTTCAATGAGTTATTTGCTTGCTCTAAGGCATTGTACTAGTGCAGCGATTTTCATCTTGTGGCCTTAGCTCATCTAGAAACGTCTGTGAAAGGTTAACTACGAGAAGCAAACCTATTGTTCTAAGATAATCAGGTCCTTGTCTCTAATTCAGCGCCAAAGCCAGCGTAGGCTTCAGAATACAAAGGCGTAACCCATTCAGCTGATTGGGGTCCAGGTACCAACAAAGCTTTCTTCTGGTACACTGGATTGCAACAGTGCATCAGAGCCTGCCTCCCAGGGTAGATACGCTGGCAATTAGGAGGACCTTAAATAAACAGAATTATCCTTATACCAAACTGTGTGATAAAGGAATTATCAATTCTTTTACAAACTAAAAGGTGCGACTCTGAAACCCAAATTGAGTATCTTCTTGCCAAGACCGTATTTTTAAAATATTAGTCACTTAACATTTACTTATGTTCTGAATTCTGATATTCTTCAAATCGAGGAGCAGGAACTGCTGAAGATAAGGGAGTCTGAAGAAACTTCACAGATAAATATGAGTGAGTTTATTCTTTTTCCCTAACAAAAACAGGTATGTTACGTTAGGCTCATTGACGGTATTAATGCATGGTACTGCTGAATCCTGAAATGGGCCAGCGCAAGTACATCAAAAATATATTCAGTCATCTTTCCATATACCAAGTGCTCTCAATTAATATATTTATGGGAATTAAAACCAGAGATTTTTTGTGTCTTTGTGATCTTTATCCTTTTTTCCATCTAGTTTCCCGTTTGTCACATCAATAGAACTATATTATACATGTAAAGCACTGTCAGTTTTTCAAAGCAGTTCACAATTTTTCTCCTTCGACTCTTCACAATACCAGTGGTAAGAAAATAGTTCCCAGTTCCCTCCCCAGGCTGCAGCAGGGAGGGAGTGAACTGCTCAGTACAGCACAGGAAGTTGGGCATGGTGAGACTGAGCGCTCGGAAATCCTTGTCTTAAGGGCACTAGGATTTTTTTTTCAGTCTATATTAAACAAAGTCTCCTTCAGTGATGGCGGGTAGTGATGCTGCGGCAGTACCATCAAACTGCTATTGCACTACATTATTTAACATGAAACAGAAAGGATTTTTGTGTAGGAAGGAACAGAAGGATCAGAACCCGATGGCAGGTCAACGGTTTCCTGGTGCTAATCAAAGCCAGAACGCTCATTCTAAAAAGTGGGAAAAATACCTTTTGCTGTTTGAAGGCTTTTCTTCCCTGGTCAGATAACCAGCTACTGCAGACGTCTCTGAATGGCAAATTTGAACTTCATATTTGAACACTCCAGTGCTACACAAATACTAGTTTTAGATACAAATTGTCCTGGGTAATTTGATTAATTGATGATGTCTTATCAGTAAGTCTATGCGCTAAGTGCCTTTGTGAATGAGCTGGTTGCATGAGCTGTTTGTTGGGTGTAGGGTTTGGGGATTTTTTTTTTTTTTTGCCCTTTTACCACTGAACAATGACCAGGTGCTTCGAAGCTGTGTCAGACATTTATAATGCCAAGTGTGATGACAGACGAACTACTATATAAGCTGTTACAGACGTAGGAGTGTTTTAGATTATTTTTACTTTGAAATTCTGGTTGTTAGGCCTTAGTGTTTCATATCTTCAAATCACTTTAGAACCATGAAATAATTAGTGCTCAAAATATTCCCAAATTAGCACTATTTGCTGATAAGAAAACATGACAGAGGAGGAAGGATTTGCCAGGGCCCAGGTAGATTTTTCTTTTCAATGTTTTTTATTTTAAATGGAAATGAGATGTGTATTTGTCTAAATCTGTGGTTTCTCACCTAAAAATCCCAGTATTTCAGTCTGCAAATGAATACTGGAATATGAAAATGTCTAATGGATTTGAAAAGCAGTTTACCCCTTTGCACGTGCCATGGACAAAATTGGCCAAAGCAGGGGCTGTTCGCTGCCTCCTGTCATGGCCAGATGCAGCTTCTGCACCAGACGGGGCTGTATTTATGTTTAGATTGAACTGCCTTTACCTTTCTCATTATTATCTTCTTATAAAGACATCAGTTATACTTGTGTCTTAGGCTAAATAAATCAAGCTCTCCTCATCTTATCTTGCAGAATTGTATCCACTTTATTGATACCATTTTAGTACCTTTCCTCAACATCTTGCTGCTGCAATTTCACTTAATTATTTCGCCTCTGCACAGTGGCTTGAATACTTCTCTGTCCCAACTGGAAATTTCTCTCCTAGGGCAGGCTGAGCTTTCACGGTTCTATCAAATTGCATCTGAGTCATCTTGTGACAAACTCTATAACCAAGGGCCTTTTATTACCAACTAACAAGAAATATAGCAAAATACTTTGTTTAATCTTCAACTGCATGAGCTAATATTTGTACTGTAAAATTTCATGGCATTAATTTCATCCTCTTCAGTGTTCAAAGTCTTCCAGGTTTTCTTTTTGTGTGTACCGCGACCCTTCTCTAGATTAGCGCCTCCCAACTTAACACCAACCCCAGCCTCGTAGTATCTGTGCTCCAGGGATTAATGAAAATGCGAAGCAAATTCAGTTACAAGGCTGATACATAAGAAATTCTACTTGCAGCTGCCCCCCAACCCCCACTTTCTTTTCAGTGTTGCCGTCCTTCCTTTAGCCAGCTGCTTATACACCTCATCATCATGCTGCTAGTTTCCATTTTCTCCATCCTGACTGTGTTTTCCATATTTTCCACACTTCCAGTGTATCAGATGCTCCAGATCTATGAAACCTGCACTTGCTCGGTTGCGGCAGGCCTGACTCTTACTTTGCTTTTAGCCGTGGAAATTCTGCAGACCTAATCTCTTTACTTGCAGGTTGACTTGTGCATTGCCCTCTTATTTTCCACTTGAACCTGTTTTTCCAGCACTGGATTCAAACCTTGCAATTTTACAGCATCAAAACAGTTTTTCTTTTCTACTTTAATAGGAAGTCTGCAGTGAAACCACATCTGTAGCCGACACTGCACAAACAGGAAGGGTTTAGCTCTACGCTGCCAGTGCGGGCTGATACCAAAACCAACT